>CAJQUW010000244.1:0-286771 GCA_907163375.1 Prostheceraeus crozeri | reverse complement strand
TACCTACGGCGGCGACATACAAAAAACATTAGAAAACTTTCCTGGATTTATTTGGAGTAAATATTCGAAAGAAAAACATCTTCCTGGTCATTCATATACCGGTCCAGGAACTCGATTAGATATAAGACTAGATGAGAATAATAATCCGAAACCAGGTGAAGAACCAATAATAGAGTAGATACCGCCGCTTACAGGCATGATTTAGCTTATCGAAATCATGATCTAAGTTCTCGACATGCAGCTGATAAGAAGATGATTCAAGAATTAGATAGTATTCAAAATCCTACATTTAGAGAAAAAATTGAAAGAATGTCTGTTAAGAAAGCTTTACAAGCTAAAATATTATTCGGTCAGGGTTTAAATGAAAATCATAATTCAGACGTTTATGCATCTGAAATTCATAGGGAATACAGAAAGCCTAAATATTTATTAAAAGTAAAAGTATTTAATAAAGATGATATTTGGAGTGCTGATCTTATCCATATGCCGAATGAAAGGGACCGAACCGAAGGTTCTAAGACAAAGTCTGACTACAAATACGCATTGACCGTTATAGATTTATATACACGATATGCTTGGGTAAAGCCTTTAAAAAATAAAAGTGGTCTTTCAGTTAAATATGCGTTTGAAGAAATCTTTAAAGAAAGTAATAGAAAGCCAAAAAAATTGTTTGTTGATAAAGGGTCGGAATTTTATAACCGAAACGTTCAGCCACTATTTGAAACTGTTTATTCAACTGAAAACGCAGGAAAAGCTGTAGTGATAGAAAGATTCAATCGGACGTTAAAAAATAAAATTTTCAAAAAGTTTACTCAGCAAGGAAATCAGAAATGGTTGAGGATATTACCAGGAGTTGTAGAAGAGTACAATAATAAAGTTCATTCAGGTATTGAAGAAACCCCAAAGAATGCTTCTGACGTCCCTGATTTAATACGAAAGAAAATATTCGAGAATAATTATTCGAATGAGAGTAATCCGAATTTGCAGAAACTTAAGCCGAAATTTAAAATTGGAGATAGAGTTATAATATTTAAATATAAGAACAAATTTGAAAAAGGCTTTGTTGGCTATTGGACTAAAGAAATATTTGAAGTTTGCAAAATAAATCAAAGTTATCCGATTACTTATGAAATTAAAGATTTAGATAATGAGAATATCAGAGGCCGTTTTTATCAAAATGAATTACAGAAAACAGAGCTTTAACCTCTAGGTGGCGCTTTAGCTAGCTTCGCTTGAGTTATAGATTGTTTAACTCTAACATAATATCTAGAAATGGTACTCCTTTTTGTAATTTAAATAAAACATAAAGACATAATTGTCCACAATAAGTTGTTCCCGGTTTTTGAATTTGAAACGAATTGTATGTTCCCGTTCCAAGTAATTCTTTTACTTCATTTGTAGGTGGAAGCCCGTATGAGTCAAAATAATAATTATCTCCGTTTTTACTAAAGATACCTGCTGACCAATGTACGCCGTTTTGGTCTGAAGTGTGAAGATTCGTTATGAAATTTACAATTATTGATGGCCTATTTTTTAGGAATTGTAATTCATCCCTCATCAATATGTGAAAATTCTTTATTCCTAATCGATTAGCGATTTTCTTTAGGTCGAAATTTGTCGTAGTTTGCTTTCCATATAATTTAAAAAACTCATTTATGTTGCTCATTTTATAATAAAAAAATTTCTTAAGGGACCCCTAGAAGACAGAAGGGAGGGGGTATTGATTTAAAACTGTTCTCTAATGATGTCTTTCCTTACTACTTATTCGATTTTGAAATGATTATATTATAATTATCGGAGCGAAGCTCCTCTGGCTTTAGCCGATTCTAATCTATATTGTTTTATATATTTCAATTTTCTTCATGAACTTCATTTGTAAAATATGTTTCATCGTTAAAATGATTGTTTAAAATTGTCATAACAACTATCCCGCATGTCGCCGTCTATGCGTTCTAAATTTAGAAGAAGAATTTTATTCTCATTTGCTTTTATTGTCAATGCACTCTTATGTGCTTAATCTATTCATGTCTTCACAATGGGAAGTACTTTACTACCCGTATGTGTTTGGCAAACGCTAAATGAATTTTGCAAATCGATTTCTAAAACTGAATTTGAAAATGGATTTTGAAAATAGATTTTGAAAACAGATTCTGAAAATAATTTACGTAGGGGTAAATTGAAATGTCAAAACTTTACGCACGCGTAAGTTGAAATGTCAAAAGTTTACCGATGGGTAAATTGAAATGACAAGATATAGCATGATAATTTTAGGGGAAAGCTGCTAGACGTTTTTCTCTCTTCAATCTCTGTCTCTCTCTTCAATCTCTGTCTCTCTTCAATTATCATGCAGTGTACGGGTTCATTGAATAATTTTGAGTTTATGAGTTACAATTATCTTCTAGTTCACACAATTAGTACTTTAAATAATGTTGAGCATACAATAACGAAGAATGACTAAGTAATAATTGCGTCTTCTTAATTTATCATAGTGCTCTAATCTTAATAATAATTGAGAACCATTTCACTTATTTTTAATTGAGATAACGAAGGATATATTCTTGCGGTTTCATCCATTTCTGAAGTTCCTTCCACTTTTGTTTCTTCCATTTTTAAAGAAATATTTTTAGTCACATGATATATTTTAAAAACCTGAAAGATGGATAAAATTCATGAATTTGAAATTCTCAACTTTTATGATTTTTTCGGTGTCCGGGTTTTCGGTGTCCTAGAACGGTCATGATTTTGGCGGGGGGTGAAAAATGACATAATCACAAATTTGAGATTTTGAAAAATTTGAAAATTGTGTATTTTTAAAAACGCCCAAATCGGAGCGAAGCTCCTCTGGCTTTAGCCGATTTATGAATTTAGGTCTTCATAACCTGAAAAAGGGTTCAAATTCATGAATTTATGTTGTTTTTAAAAGTACCATTTTTGAAAAAAATGGTACTTTTTGAATGAACCAAATTCATGAATTTAGGTCTTAAAAACCTGAAAAAGGGTCTAAATTCATAAATTTATGTCGTTTTTAAAAGTACTATTTTTTGATTTTATGGTGTCCTGGAACGGTCTTTTATCCATTACTAGAACTACTAGATTTAGTGATGAACTATGTGCTGTACATTTACGTCGAATCAGCGTAAAACATGATAAGTTTAATTTTATAGGATTCACTATATTAGAATTAGCTAAACTATTTATGTATAGATTTATATATGATTATTTAGCACCTGCTTATGGCAAAAACTATAAATTACACTTTACAGATACCGATTCTGTTTTCTTAGAATTAACAATACCGTATAATTCTACACTTGATGAAGAAATTAATAAAATAAAAGATATCATTCATCCTTCTGATTTATGTAAAGTAAAAGATGAATTAGAAGGAAATGAAGATTTCATAACAGTAGCTATATTTTTGAAATCTAAATGTTATTGTTATAATACAACTAATAATATTAAAACACATAAAACATTAAAAGGAATTTCAAAGGCATCAGTGGCTAATCAAATAACATTTCAAGATTATAAAAATGCATTATTTAATAATGAAATAAAAACAGCATGTAATTATAGACTTAATTCAAAGAAACATAAAATGTATTTAAAAGAAGAACATAAATTAGCATTAGATCCATTTGATGATAAAAGAAAAATTTTACCTGATGGAATAACTACTTCACCTTTTTAAAGTTTATTTATTATTATTTAAATCCGTCTAGAAAAAAATTTTTATTATTTAAATCAGTCTAGAAAAATTTTTTTTATTATTTAAATCAGTCTAGAATAAAAATTTTATTATTTATTACTCAGTAAACAAATCTTCTATAACTCTATCATGAATTTTTTTATCAATATTAATTGTAATGAAGCCATAATCTTTTGACCAAGCATTGTTACACGATTGTTTAAATTCATCTTTATTTCTTACACATAAATCTCTTAACAAATCACTTAAGTTTCTTGCATTTATTTCAAATAGTGTAAATATATTTGCATTCTTTCTAATAACACTTCCGTCTAATGAATACATACTTTGTGTTAAATAAAAAACACTACAGTTATTATGTCTACCTCTTGTGAAATAATTTCTCTGAACTGACTGATTTCTATCATTAACACAATCATCAAAAATTACACAATGTTTCATTGTTTTACCTAGTTTACTGGGATCTTGCATATTACCACTATCATCTATTAATTGTATCTTTATATGCTTATTTTTATTGGATTCTACTAACTGACTACTTTTTGCTGCTTCTTCACATTACGAACTTATTTCTTCTTCATCTTCAGATTTTTCATATTCTTTGAATAATGAAGCAATTGCTGTTTTTTTAAGATTATTTTCAAATCCATATTTTAAAAATTGATAGACGGGTTGTTCTGCTGTTGTTGTATAAATTATAAAATTGTTATAATCCAAAAAATTTGGAGTCGTTAAAATTTTAAATAATAGATATGTTTTACCACAACCTGATCTTCCGCAAATAACTGACAAAACTTTATTAGATAAATTTGGATGATGATTAAATTTAAGTTTTTTTTTATTTAATGGTAGTACTTCACTCATTTTTTAATAAAAAAAATTATTTTTAATTTTTTTTATTTTTTGTTTTTAAAGAAGAAGAAGAAAATTAAACTTCTGTAGCTTCGCGTGGGAGTTTATACCTCTCGAACGGGAGTTTATACCTCCCGAACCAAAAGATCTATCATAATCTCTTCACCTCCAAAATTTATTTCTTGTCCTTTTTCATCAGTGATTCTAATGTTAATGTTGTTAATAGTTTTTCTTGTAATAGGGAAATATATTAATGTTTGTGGAATTACATTTAGTCTATAACCAATGGGTACAGTAAAAGCTGGAAAACTGAATATTAAATTTGACAATTTACCATTTATATATATCCTCCTTCAATAATGTCACAATGTACAACAATTGAATTTATTTCAGTTATTTTTGGAATCTTCTCACCTAAATGATAACCTTGACTATAGGTTTGTTTATTAAATCCTAATAGCTTTGACAATGATCTATCATGATTAAAATCAACTTGATGATTTTCGTCTAAAGTAAGAGAAAATTTATTAACTGCCGGTTCAACTGCAAAATGTAATTGTTTCTTATCTTTAAATGGTATACCTAAATTTCTCTTAATTTCATTTGATATTGATTCAACTTCGTAAGAACCAGGAAGAAAAGTTTGTATTTTCCATGTTTTGCCTTTATCAGTAGAATATCTAAATTGATCATTCACATCTTTGATAACGTTTTGAATAGTGTTAAATGTGGAGAAACTAGTCAATGCAATTTGATAATTTTTATTTTGTTCCAAATGTAGAATGGGTTCTAAATTACAAGTGTGTGATGAAGTAGTTGTTATAATTTTTAACGTCGTACTAAATTTTGATGAACCCAAAATCTCTGTCAAATTTTCTAAATGATTATTAATTTTGTCTAAATCATCTGAACACATTTTTTAGTTAAAATTTTGAATAAATATTTTTTTATAAAAAAATTAAAAACAACAACATATTTCAGCTACTTGCGAAGCCCTGGAAGACATCTCCGATGTCCCGTTATACTTTTATAATCCTCTTCATTTAGAATCTTCTTTTCTGACAGTCTTTTTAATATAGCATGAATTTCATTGAAACTAGAATTATGTCCTTCTTTTATTGCAGATATCAAAATATTTAATCTATTTAGTAATTCTTGTGGATCATCTGGTAAGAATACAGTTGTTTCAGTTTTAAAACCTTTTCCTACTTTAACTCCCGATGATAATAAATTTTCTAATTGTTTATAACGTCTAAGAGATTTTACTGCACCAACTCTATCTAACATAGCTTTATATTTTATGAGATCTTCTACAGCATAATTATTTAAATCTGCTCCTCTTAAAAGATCAACAAAATTTCTATCTAAATTAAAAGGAGATTTATCTGGTGAAAAAATTAAACCTCGAAAAGGTTGTGGAAATATTTTTTTGTACGAGATAAAATCTAGGTATTGTTTTTCCATCTATAAATGAGATAGAATGTTCAAATTGCATAGATTTTGGTAATTTCTTATTAATGTTTGATTCTAGTAATCCATAGTCATCTAATATAGTTTTGTGCTCTGGATCTGTTATATAAATTTGTTTATCATTATTTGTAAGTTCTTTTTCAAGAGTTTTAAATGGTTTCATAGTTTTCTCAAAATCAGTTTTTACTTGCTCGGTTTGCTGCATTTTTTCAAACATATCAGATTGAATACCAGCTTTTATCATTCTATGTTGAAGATGATTTTCTTTCATAATATTTCTTTGTTTTATTAACTCTTCTAATTGTTTTATTCTTTTCAAATTATCAGCTCCAATTTTATCCATTTTTAAAATATAATATTTGAATTTTGTGGTAACATTGGAATACAGCAAAAACATTTTACTGAAAAAATTATTTTTTTATTGTTTTGTTGTCTGACATCTTTTCGTTTAAAGTTTTCTCGTTTTAAGTTTTGTTTAATAAAGTTTTGCTTAAATTTTCGCTTAAAGTTTTTAGCTCTTCTAAAAAAATTTTATCATTTTCTTCATTAGAAATTTTACCATCACTAAAAGTTTTATCATCACTAGAAATTTTGCCATCCTTTGTATTTTTATCATCAACTTTTTCGGACTGTAATTGAAAGGTTTGATTTACTTCATTAGCTATTTGATCAAATTTTTCAATCTCATCTAACGTAATAACATTATCATCACATACTCTTTGAAAGTAGTAGTGTAATTTGTCATAAACTTCTTTAATATGTAAATGCTTAGTTTTTAATGATTATCGTTTCTTAGTTATTAAAGATTTATCTAACATTGTAACAAGTGAAGTTGCAAAAACACCCGTACCTGTTAAAGCAGTAGCAACTACTGGAATTACTAAAACACCTGAAGATATAACAATTGTTAAAGCACCTAAACTTATTGTTAAGAATATGCCAATTCCTTGTGTTACATTCTTAACTTTAGTCCATCTCTTTCTTAATTTTTTATAATGCTCTAATCTTAATAATAATTGTGATTCCTTATCTTTCATATAACGTACTCTATTTTTGTGTTTTCTTTATTCATTTTTTCAATGTCCATTAAAGTAGAACTACGTTCATATGATAACGAAGGATATATTCTTGCGGTTTCATCCACTTTTGTTTCTTCCATTTTTAAAGAAATATTTTTAGTCACATGATATATTTTAAAAACCTGAAAGATGGATAAAATTCATGAATTTGAAATTCTCAACTTTTATGATTTTCGGTGTCCTGGAACGGTCATGATTTGAGCAATGAAAATTGTAATTCTCAAATTTTGAGATTTTGAAAAATTTGAAAAATTGGGTATTTTTAAAAACGCCTAAATTTATGAATTTAGGTCTTCATAACCTGAAAAATGACCAAAATTCATGAATTTAGACCATTTAAAAAGTACCATTTTTTGAAAAATCGGTATCTTTAAAAACGACTAAATTCATGAATTCAGGTCTTAATAACCTGAAAAAGGGTTCAAATTCATGAATTTATGTCGTTTTTAAAGATACTATTTTTTTGAATTTTATGGTGTCCTCGAACGGTCTTTTGCCCATTACTGACCCGGGTAGTATATAATGAAATTACTCCCAGGCCTGTAATAGGACTATAAGTCCGTGTACGTAGAATCTCAGAACTTCTCTCGGCAAGGATCTGAGTAAGTAAAAAACGTTGCACATGCATCGAGCAAGATTTTTGACTGATTTTCTACATGCAATATGTATGCAAGTAGTTTCTACATGCAATATGTATGCAAGTAGTCAAAAAAATTTAATTCACTTTTACCGGCCTCTGTCCATTTTTGCAGTTGTCAAGATACATGAATGTGAAGCAATCAAATGCAGCGTTTGTGCGGGAATGAAGACTGACGATGCCGATTGGTCAGCGTGCAGCAGTGTTGATTGTTCAGGAGTGTGCACCAATTATGAATATACTTTAGCAGTCACATTCTACGCAAGATCATGTGTACCGAAATCCACATGCGAGGATGCAGAAACAAGTGTCAAAAATTTGCATTCTGGAGTAGCGAAGTTCTCCTGTTGCAAGTCTCATGATCTTTGCAATGATGGTAGGAGAAATACAATTTACAGTGTTTTTTATCTACTCGTGATCATTGTGTTAACTCATGTTTTGTAATCATGTTCAAGGCAACAATGCATGTATTCATGATTCTGTCTGATTGGTCCGTCAGCCGGAGCGAGCTTCTGCAGGGAACGAAGCCAAACATCAGACATTCACAGAATTGTGTACACCATATGCCTACTAAAACTCTGCGCGTCTGCCGTATTTTACCGGGTTCTTCTTCTTATCAGACATGATCAAAGAAAAATACATACACAGCACGCAGGAGGCTAAAATGAATTTTTCTATGTTTTCCTTTGTTAAGTGACAAACACCAAGTCTAGAGCCATAATATCCAGCAATGGATGTCTTCATGTCATTTCCTATCATGTTCTGGAACATTTGTCTATTAAACACATGCATATTTGGCAAGACTCCTAATGTTGGCAGACACAGACATTTTTGCCAATTTATTCCACATTCAACCACATTCTCGCATACATTGCCGATCAGAAACATGATAATAAAATATGCACATGATAGGATGACCTGAAGACATCTCATGCTAAATATTATGTCTAGACTTAGTGATTTTCACTTAGCAATAGAGAAAACATGGGACTTCACTTTAACCTCCTGCGTTCCATTGAATTAACATGTGATTTTCTTTGACCGTGTCTGACAAGAAGAGGAACCAGAAAGAACTCGGCAGACACGCAGATTCGTATATGTAAGAGAGTACATAATTCTGTGAAAGTCTCATTTTCCGCCTCCCGCCATGTTGACACGCTCTGGCTGAGGGACTATGATGTTTCGACAGTTGCTTGCAAAAATGAAGTTTCTGCAAAAGAAAATGAAGCATGGATTTTCATGTGGAAATATTACTGCAATGAAGGAAAAACAATCTCTTTATGGAATAATTCTTTATTTGGTTCACTTGTTTGCATGCGGTGAACTATACAAACTGCGATGAAATTACGAAAAAGATAGTGGTCACAGAGGAGCATAGAAAAGAAATAAAAAGTACTACAAACAGAGAAATATTTACAAAAACGAATAAAAGAGTTCTGAAAGCTCTTGGTTCTTGCACGGGGAGCCCGGAGTGTCCTTGTAGAACGAGTCCTAACGTTCTGTTAATGTAAGAACAGTGTCCTAACGTTTCTTACAGATGTCCATCACAACACATTTACTATTATAAATGGGTAAATGGTTCTCATATGACCATGACATGACACTATCCCATTCTATTTGTAGCCAGTCATCTCGAGCATCTCTGACGAAATGCAAAAACAAGACATCATCTGCGTACTTCAAATCGAGGTATTTTCACACACAGGTGATAGGTTATCAATAGTAAGAGTAAACAGAACCGGGCCTAAAACGCTCCCCTGGGGAACACCGCTCGGAGGATTAGACCAAAATGACAATATGTCATTGCACAAAACTCGTTGAGTTCTCCCGGACAGAAAACAAGACACCATGCTGATAATAAATGGAGGAAGATTAAATATTTTACATGCACTCACAATGAGATGGTGCGGGAGCTTGTCAAACGCTTTAGATAAATTAATAGACATAAGCCTGACGGCTCCAGAGCCGGAATCTAAAAAACTAAGAATTTGATACTGAACTTTAATAAGTGCACTGGTAGTGCCACTACCAGATCGCGGAATGTAAGCAAACTGTGATTCATTTAGAGATTAATTATCACAAGGCACAATAAATTTCTTTAATATAATCTTTTCAAAGATGGTTGACAACGCCGAAACAATAGAGATTGGCCGATAATCACATAACTCCGTAGGTTTACTAACCTTCGGGACAGGGATGATATTAGCTGACTTTGAACAACTAGTAAAAACACCTTTACAGAAAGACCAATTTGATAAATCAGCAATAGCATGTGAGAGTATGAAGGCAAAATTCCGAAATATCCAAGGTGGAATACCGTCTGTTCCAACACAAGATTTCTTAAAATGACGAAGTTGATCACATGTTTCAGATATCGAAATCTGGGGGACATCAAAAGACGTAACATCGCATAATGGAATTCCCAAGTCAGAATCAAAACTTTGAAAATTAGAGGAGAAATAATTACACAAATCATCATGAGAGAAATCAATAGAAGAGTGAGGCTTTTTGTTACCCGATAAGACACACACTGCACTCCACATTTGTTTAGGATTACCAGATGCTATTGCTTCATTCACATACGACTTCTTCTCACAGGAGAAACTTCTGCAACAACTAACGCCGTAAATCGATCACGATCAGATAAAAGCTCTTGGATATAACGAACGCAGATATTATGATAAAATAATCTCCTTCGTACCGTTCTTGATACACAACAGCAAGTTTTCTTGCCAAGTTCCAATAAATCAATAATACTATGGCGGTAAAGGGTATGTGAAATGACCATTGTATTGCAGGAAAGAGGCAAATGACAGATAATAACGAGGCAAGAGCAGCAGTCGCAAACTGCGTTCGCTTGTCAGCATGAACTGTTCTCCAGTGGATCCCGGGGCCAAATTTTCTATTTTACCTTTTTAATTGATGATATTTGACATACGTTTCAATGTTAAGGAGAACTTTATTGATTTTGATAAATGTTTTGGTCGAAGAAATATTCTGCTTTCTGTCACGATGATATATTTGGCGCATACGTCTGTAACTTCCCGCACTGGGCATATTTTGCGAAGAACAAACTTATTTAATGTAAAACGTATTGACTATTTTTCTAACCTCGAAGATTATACTAAAGATTAGACCACAAAAGCAAATTTCTGATTGATGTATTTGTCATCTTAGTTGATCAGTGAAAATACAAAATTTCTGTTAATCGATGAGGACATTACATTACAGCAAAGAATAAAGTCAAGCATAAAGATAGCATCAGTGTTAGGAAACAGGGTAAACCAGATGAATGATTTAAGTCCATCTTGTTTACCTCGGTTCGTACAACAACTAGTGATATTCAATAATGCAGAGTCTATTCAAATGAAGACATCAGTACTCATGGCATAGACGCTGCTCTCCAAGTTTTTTTGAAACTGTGTAGTACAGGAGCGGGCTCGAAAGAAATAACTTCACTGCAAATTGGAAACTTCCCTTCTTAAAATGTGTATTTCAGGACTTTAACAACCCAGTGGTCGGCTGCACTGAGATTCACGTCAGGATTATAAGGCCTTCTTCTCCATAGCTGGTCACTTCTCCGAACAAAAATATTAAATGTTCTTGAAAATTCTTGAGGTTGTGCGTTGTCGTGTTGCCACAACTGCTCCCTCAGTTCTCTTTGTAAATCATTTGTGTCACTTCTTGTAAATCGCTCGAGGAGAAGGAGTGGTGTGTAGAAGTGATGAAGAACTTCACCAGGCTTGCCACAACGCTGAAATTTAAGATTTGTGAAAGTTCGGTGGTTTTCCTTATTTTATTCCACAGCTCTTAATTTGCTATTCCGGTTTCCGAAAATAACGACCTAGGTGGTAATGTCAAATATGATGCTCGTCTTGACGTTTCCATGCGTGGCTTCTGGTGGCCTATGGAACGAATCTTCGTTGATGTTAGGATCCTTCATCCCAATTCCCCATCATATCTGGCTACTCCCATAAATTCTCTTTATCGCACTCATGAAAATCAAAAGAAACAGGAGTACAACAGGAGAATCATGGAAGTAGAACATGCATCATTCACCCCACTCATATTTTCAACGACCGGTGGTATGGGTCCTGAATGCATGCGCTTTCTTAAAAACATGACAGACATGATATCAAGGAAAACTCGCGAAAAAATTGCCATGTTATGTCGTATATAAGGCGTAGAATTCGTTTCTCCCTCTTACGAACATCACTCATAGCCTTGCGAGGAGAAAGGGTGAAGCAATCGAGTAGGTACAATGATGTCCGTCTTCCAGAAATCATTGACTTCGGCATCATTGAAACCTCCTTCTTATGCAAGTTAGCTTAATTATCTTCTTTGTATTTTGATGTTTTATACGTATAAATTTATTGCAAATTATATTCATATGAGACTCTTTGATTGGTTGTCGCTATGGAGTTGTCAATAAAACATTTTTGATTTTCGTAGACAATTGTGATTTGACCGAAGAAATGGCTGAGTTGCAACTGCTCATGATCGCAAACAATAAAAACCAATAGCATAAACATTGCTGGATTTTGTATTAACAATATCATTTGAAATTAGGACTATATATCTTCTAACAATGACAAAAACCTATGAAATGAAAGAAGAATCCAATATTCGAAGTTCATGTATAAAATCATCATTTTTTCCACAGAAAAAGCGCAACAACAACTCCCCAAAGTTTACGGTCGTCGATGTAATAAAGTTAAATTGGCAAACGACAAATCTTCGACGTCCAGCGCCTTCTGTGGTCGATCTTACAATAAAAAGCGTGATGAGGCAAGCAAAGCCGTGTGAAGATATATGAAGAATGAGTGATATTAAGAAATGTGATGGCTGTATGAGTGCATGTCTAATTGTGACGTCAGATTGTAGTGTGGAAGTTCGTATTTCCTGTTTATTGTAGGTTTCAAGTGTGTGATGGCCTCTGCTTCTGCCATTGTTGTTTTTCGTGTGACCGACCTGAAAATTTCCGATGCTGCCTTCTTCGTTGTGTTTGTCTATAAGATGTTGATACAATCTGCTGCTATTATTTTTATTCTCAATTGCTTTCATATGTTCATAGTGTCTCGTTTTCAACATCTTCGCTGTTTTTCCAGTATAAAAGTCTACGCCATGAACACATGCGCATTGGCAAACTACAAAGCGGTCTCTACAAGTAAATTTAGTATTTACCAAGTGTTTATAAATATTACAGTCGAAAGACTGATTTGATTTATTAATTTTTAGAAAAGACGCTGAATTGTAGTCGTCCTTATTTGTCAAATGTACTGGCAAATCATGCGTTTTAATCAATTTATTAACTTTGAGGTTACAGCGATCATTTACATATGGCAGTTTGAAATTAATTTTTCCTTTCTTGACGGGTTTTATTTGATTTATTTGACTTTCTAATATCAATTTCCTTCTGATTATAACCACTACTTTCCAAAATATTTTCAAACTTAGAAATGTTCACCTTCCACAGCTCAGGGTCATTGAAACCCTTGTTTATCGTATTTATACTATTTTTTGCGTAATTAGACTTGACATGTGCCGGAAAGAATGAATCTTTTCTTAGAACAACGCCAGAATGACGTTCTTTTTGGTACGACGAGTACTCTAATATATTAAACTAACTTTGAAGAGTTTTTGTTACGCTTTTTTGTGGGAAATCATGATGCTCTCTCGTTGCATCGTCAATTACGATATAAAATCATCATTTTTCACAATGATTCTACTTGTGATATTCAAGTGAATTAGGCTACAAGTCTGTGAGAAAGCTAAAGGGTGCATCCGTAGATGCCCGTTTTTGGATAAAACATGCATGATCATGTATGATTCATGCATGGCCATGCATGATTTTCATGCATGTGTTATCCATGAGACATCCATGTTATATGTATGAGACATGCATGCTATATCTATGAGACATGCATGTTATATCTGAGACATGCATGTTTTGTCAATGAAATATCGATGCTTTAATCATGTGACATCTATAATTTTACCATCGAATAGATGAAATTAACCAGGGATACTATTATCATTGTACAATCTGTATTGTAAGTTCATAGCACATTTTTGTCGTGGAGTGATGAATTCTACATGTTGCATGAATAGAACATTGTAAAATTTACGAACATTCAGAACTTACTTTACAAATTGAAATACATTCATTACATCCCTGGCAAACTCCAGTCACTCCATAGATGTGGCGCAAAGGCCATACATTATCTTCGATATAGAATTGCACATGTAACAGAGGCAATTCACAAATGCAAATTAAATAACCGTGTATAAAATCAACATCATGTTCATAGCAATGCATTGAAGACACAAGGAAAATTCATGCATAGCGTGAATTAATGAAACACAAGTGAATCAGTCTCTAACACAGTTTTCAATCTCCGATTCAAAAGACATTTCTAATGAATTTGTGCAGTAAAAAATTAGAAAGAAGAGCTTGTACATGTGATCTGTAAATAAGGTGTTCTTTCAAAAAGGCTCTGATCGAATAACAAATTATAATTTTAAAAGCTATCAGAGATGTCGTGTATTTTCTAGAAATGTTTTAAAACGATTAATGTCTTGCTCTGAAATATTCTTTATATATTTTCTTGATGCAGCATTTTCGACCGGAAGGATGCCATGACAGTTTATTGAGAAATTTAGTCGAAAGATATTTGAAATTATAATAGGAAACGATTGATCACTCATTCAGCTTATGGAGTTTTCTTCTGATTAAAGCAAATATGTTATGGCACAGCACGCTTTTTCCCTTTGAGCTATACCGAATATAACGCTGTAGATTGAAGTGTGTTCTTTTGTTCTTAATTCAAATTTCAAGCATGATTGATTTTCCGCACAATAGTAATCGCGTAAGAAAATATTTGTTAGACCTACATTTGGTAAAATGACTGTTCTTACTAAAATTATACTTTGCACGATAGCATTCACAGAGATTACAAAAACTGAGCCCTGCTCTCCCAAGTAAACAGCAGAAGGAATGGATA
Source organism: Prostheceraeus crozeri (assembly GCA_907163375.1). NCBI lineage: Eukaryota > Metazoa > Platyhelminthes > Polycladida > Euryleptidae > Prostheceraeus > Prostheceraeus crozeri. The sequence goes on along the minus strand of CAJQUW010000244.1, from coordinate 272,020 downwards.
TCCTTCAAAAATACAATTTTTCATACGTATTTAGAAAATGCACAAAGTTTTAGCACCGTATAGGATGATGTTCATATAGTAGCACACATCGAACGATCAGATACAAATGATTTTGATGAAAATCACTGTTATCAACAAAAAGGAAATTTCTCTAATCGGATTTGATCATCCTTCATTTGAAAATCCTTCCAACCAGAGAACATGCCCACAGTCCGAATGCGTATTTCACTTCATCTGAAACACTGTCATTTCGAGTCGAACACCGTCGCAACGTCATCATCACATTTTTAAGAATAGAGGTGATGTCACGAAAAATTTGCAGTTTAACGGAGAAACAATCACTACTCAAATGAAGTTTGAAGCGATGATACGAGGTCACTGAAAAAACATCTTCGGTTGGACCACAAGACGGTTGTCCGAATCTGATGATCGCCGGGACGCTGCGAGTATGAGAGATTTATGGATAAAGAATAATTCCAGTAGTTTTCGGGGTTAATTAGCTCACAAGACAAGACAGAGAAGCAGCCGAATGTAGGTCAGGTATTGAGCCATCGATGCACAGATAAGACGAGTCTGCACAGCCTCAGCAATCAACACCTGTAAAAAAGAAGACAAATCTTGTGCTGATGTGCAGAGCAGAATTATCATACTTAACGTATCTTAATTGACATTCTATGGGTAGGCCTATTCAAAGTTTAGAAGAGAAATCATTTATAGCAATTTTAGGTGTTGTAGTAAAGACTATTAAGAAAACTGCTCTTGATTAATTTCATCTCTGACAATGTGGCAAGCGATATTATTCTTTGGAATTTTGATAGCAAATGAAGATATTCAGGAGTGCTTGAATTGTGATCATTAACAATTTATGAATTATTTTTTAATCAATGTTTGTAGTATTTATTAATAATTTTGTTTTGATATTCAAGTACCGGTAACTGTTTTTAGAAAAATGCTATCTGCAAATAAAAACGGAGTATAGCCTATTCCCGACCGCTCGTCAATCGTTCATGCGATGAAGATAGTCAGGATTGCTTGAATTTTATATAATATTAACACCGTGCATGTAATTTCATTTTTTTAAAATCACAATCTGCAAATACATACACACATAATGTCATCTTGTCTACCGTTTATATGACAGCATGTCTTCAGGTGTTCATGGTGACATGCGGGCCTACAACTAACATGTGGCCATAATAACTAGGCCTACGATGATATGAAAAGTGCGAAGCATAATTTGTAATAAGTAAACTCAAATTGATATAAAACAGTACCAATGAGTTTGCACTTTGATTGTTTTATAATATTCGTAAGGCATGAAAAACAATTGATTTTGCAAAACTGATCTTTATTACAGTGTGCATTCCGTCGTGTAGCATCTATGCCTTTTTGTGTGCTTGATCATTTTTCTTAAACGACTCGAAATATCAAATTGATACCATTTTCTAAAATGTGGCAATTCTGAAAAAACTAATTGAATTATGGGAAAAGTCAGGTTAGTGCACTTCGAATGAACAATAATATACAATAAAAAGTTAATATATGCTTAATAAGTGTAGCCCTGAAAAGGGCTGTTGAAAGCGTTCACGCCGGTCATCGGGTAATATAAAAGAAAGAAATAATACTTAGATGGCGTACCGAACAATAAAACATATTTACAATCTTTATACAAGACATACCAGAAAAGAATAAACATAGAAGGGGTTCATCAGCAAAATGACCAGCTAGGTCGCGTTTCGGGTCCTTTAACATTTTGTACGCTCAAACCCTAGCTGGCGGACCCCCGCCAAAAAGGCGGACCCCACACATGACTTAACAATGATAACACTCTTAAATGAAGCCACACAAAATACAAAATTCTCTGGCTGACTGCAAACCAAATTTAAACAAAACTAAAAAATGCTTTTTCAACAGTCTCTCCATACATTTGATTAACTTGCAGGCTTCATATCCGCGTTTCACAAAAACTTTAAACGTGCTTTTAGCTTTAACAATGGCATACGGCAGATGAGAACATATCCTAAGGTAACGAAGAACTTGACTGGCAAAGACATTCGCACCCATATGAAGAGGAAGAAGACTGTCGGGAAAAGTGAAAACAATAACATCAAAACAAAATTGCTCAACCTTATGAAAAACTGATGTATGTAAACCATCACTACAAATATTAAGCTTGACATCGAGATATTCTACTGAGGTGTTATCCGTCCCATTTCTCTCAGCCTTCAAATCCGCGGGATAAATCTTAGTCACCAAAGTGTCAAAATGTTTATAATTGAAAAGACATATATCATCGATGTAACGTGTGGTGCAAGACATCAATCTAGCTAATCCGAATTTCTTGTTCGACACTAACGATTTCATAAAAACGAATTCACAGTGGCACAAAAACAAATCAGCTAACATAGGGCTGCAATCCCATAGGAATGCCCCTAACCTGCTTGAATGCCAAGCCACCAAAAACAACGAAAACTTCCGAAATAACAAACTTAATTGCGGACTTCAACATTTCCAAACTAAAACAGTGATAACCTTTGTACGTTTTACCAGCGAAAAAAGTTTTATTAAAACCAACACAAAGAAATTTTCTCGACGTGGAGTTAAAAACTAGCTCCAGCAAGCTTAACAAATGTGCACATATGTCTTCATGATTGAGGTTAGTGTACAATGTAGAAAAATCGAATACTTGAATTGAAAAGACATTATTTTTATTATTTGCAACGTTCAAAAATTCTTCAGTAGACTTAATGCTCCAAAAACATCGGAAGCCACTATTCTTCTGTATTGCTTCGCAATAAAGTTTAAAAAAGTCTCTTATTAAGGAAAGACCCTTATTAAGAACAACTGACAATTGTGTACTCGTACACTTGCGCGTACACTTGAATATCATTGGCGTTATAGCTACAGGTTTTCAGTTCAATATCTATGAAATGGAAATAGTGACCATTTAAATAAGCTTCCTTGATGGATCCATTTTTCAGAAACAATAGATTAAATTGTATAACTTAAGCAGATATCGAATAGCTCAATAGTTTGTCGCATTGATCAAAATAATCTCCATCTAAACTTTTTGTAGTTCTGGAATAGATTTTTTATGCCTTATACCATGTTTAGTTGTTTCAAAATTTTTTTCAATTATTTGTCATCCAAATATTAATGCTATAGCATAAGTATAGCCTACTACATATCTAACCATTTCAACATATTCCCATTTGATTATGATTCTTTTCACGACACAATCAACTTTTGATCGATTTTTCAACGAGAAACGTCGTCGTGAAAACTGATATACATGCACATTCTCATATTGAATTCAAAGTGAATAAGTCTTGGGCATGTGACATCATTTGTGTGATGGAAAACCCAAGTAAAACGATTTTTTTCTTGATAGCTATGATATTTATGCATAAATAAAGGACTCCTAAAATGTGCTGCTAAGACGAACCAAGAGGAATTGAGATATTTTGTTGTTACCAGTAAATTAAATTAAGTGACGCTAGTAGCTTTTAGTATTTGCAAAATTAAAAGCAGAGATAGCAGTAGTCATAGAAATGTCTCTACGTGTTCATGGTCAATAAACCAACTTTTGATTTATCGATTGTATCATATGACCAAATCTCTCCTTTGATTTTGTTTTCGGGATTTCCAAATACATGTACCTAGACTTGCAGTTAAATCCTGTAAGTTGACAAAATAAATTTGGAAACATTTAGAAGCTTACCCTTTTTCTGCAGTTTGATCCAAGAGATGCATTTTTTATTCTGATGCACCAATCAAAGGAACTTGATGGCTTCATTGAGTGGAAGAACTCACTGACTACATGCGAGTGTTCATTTTCGAATTGTGCTCCATTGTGCATGATAACTAAGTAAGATGATGGAAAAACGTTGGCGATCACAAAACCGACGATGAAAAAATAAAGGTGTGTAAGTAGAATATCCTCTTGATGCTCTGACTTTTGTAATATTAAGCAGTTGACGTAAACGCGGGTTCGATAGACCACGAGAACGAAGAGCGCACAAGCTGCTGCGTCGTGCGCAGCTTTCTGTCCCACGTGATGGGCGGACAAGAATTATTAAGCAGGGACGCTGAGTCACAGGTATCAACAGTTCGCAGCGAGAGAATATTATCGACCGCTCATGGCTCGCGAATGCGGCCACGACCAGGCTGCCAACAATGTGACCGAACTTCCTCAACTGCGTGCGCGTGGGGAATTTCCTTAATATAGTGACGGAAAGTTGTAGAAGCGAGATACTTATGCAATTGTTTGGTTCAGATACATGCTGATTTAATATCATGAGTTTTACAAATTGCTAGCTAAGTAATTTAGCGAACGCACGAACAAACGGATCAAAGTCGACCTGCTGATGGACACGGTGTGGAACTTAGAAACTTCAATAAATGTTTCAATTTGAGAAGCAAAATGTGTGCCGATAGAATTGCTTAGGCTCCCTTAATATTGAAAATATATGTCATGTGTAGGCCTAATATTGTTGACCTGTTCGTCAGCATTGACTGATGTTGTTGCTATTGTAGCTACAGTGTACATGTAGTGAGTAATGGGCAAAAGACCGTTCCAGGACACCATAAAATTCAAAAAAATAGTATCTTTAAAAACGACATAAATTCATGAATTTGAACCCTTTTTCAGGTTTTTAAGACCTAAATTCATGAATTTAGTCGTTTTTAAAGATACCGATTTTTCAGAAAATGGTACATTTTTCAGGTTATGAAGAAAAAAAACCGTTTTTAAAAATACCCAATTTCAAATTTTTCAAAATCTCAAATTTGAGAATTACAATTTTTACTCCCAAAATCATGACCGTTCCAGGACACCGAAAATCATAAAAGTTAAGAATCTCAAATTTGTGAATTACAATTTTTACCTTGAAAATCATGACCGTTCCAGGACACCGAAAATCATAAAAGTTGAGAATTTCAAATTCATGAATTTTATCCATCTTTCAGGTTTTTAAAATATAACATGTGACTAATAATATTTCTTTAAGAATGTAACACAATCTCTTAGAATGCCTGTTATTGTTACTGCTTTGCACTCTGATGAACCACCCAATTGTAGGGAACAGCTGCTCCCGCATACATGATATAATTGCAGCTGCTTATCGCATTCCTGAGCCATTGAATTACAGAGTAAGCAGCTGTTTCCCGTATTAAAGATTAAGGATCAAAAATGACGTGGAATATATTGCAGCATGTAGGAAGTAAGACTTCATTTACAATTCCATTAATCATAACTAGTGACTGTTTTCTTTCTTCATTGCAAAATGCCAAAACGTACTGCAGCGGAAGCTTTTTCGTTTTACATGCCGATTTTACTAAACTTAATTAAAGAAGAGCACAAGGAAACTGCGAATAAATACTTTGAAGAGTGGAAGTTAGAAATTCAATCGAGAAAGAAGAACAAATTGGACTCTCAAAAACAAGTGGAGGATATTACAGTAAAAATAGAACAGTATCTGACCACTACTACAATTCCTCAGTTCAATGTTACAAAAGAACATTTCATTACCATCGAAGATAGTGCAACTATGATTTCAAAACTGATTGCAAGTGATAAAGTACACCATGGGTCGTTGTTGAGAAGTGCTGCTTATCAAGGTTATGGATTTAAAAGAATTCTGGAATTGAGTGACAATAAAAAAAAAGATTTGTGACAAACTTGGAACTATTTGGAATTTCCTATAACGTAAGTTATTGTTATTTCTTGATGAACTTATCAGATCTAATTCTACCACACGTATTATTTTTAAATTCATCAATGCCCATTAGTTTTCTTAGAAAACATTTTAAAGAAATCAAAATTTATATAGAAAAATTGAATCAACCGACAACTATAGAAGAAATGAGGTTTGGTTCCCAAGATGAATGAACATTAACTGTGTTGTTTCACTTTTTAAGATATGTGCAATGTACATACATATTTGATGTATACATATTTATGAAGACTTCTTTATAAGTAGTAACACATTTTGGATTATTTTGAAATGTAATTAAATTTTCTTTTGTTCTCCAGTCTCATGGTAGTAGACTGACATTGTACAATTGTATGATAAGATTGATTGTTGTATTATTATATTTGGTATTTAAGAATGATTCATGGAACTTAGTAGTAACACATTTTGGATTATTTTGAAATGTAATTAAATTTCCTTTTGTTCTCCAGTCTCATGGTAGTAGACTGACATTGTACAATTGCGTGATAAGATTGATTGTTGTATTATTATATTTGATGCAAAATACACTGCCGTTGTTTTCATTTTTCTGTACAAGAAGTAGACATTATTGCAGTTATTGGAATTTATTTCATTTAAAATGAATGATGAAAATCCGACAGTTATACTGAGTAATATAGGCGATATATGACCTCAGGTTAATAACATGACTGAGTTTTTAAAAATATACAGCAAACAAACCACATCAAATTTCGATTTAAATGAGATTGCTAAGCAATTGGGAATAAAGAATTTTCACATATTGATGAGTAATGAATTACTATTGATAAAAGATGTGCGAAACACTAACTCTACTAATACAATGTAACAATGTAACGCTTATATTTAGATTAAATTAAATCATTTCAAAATTGAATAAGTAGTAAGGAAAGTCATCATTGTGGAACAGTTTTTAAATCAATACCCCCCTTCCGACTAAGTAGTAAGGAAAGTCATCATTATAAAAATGTTTTAAATCATTACCCCCTTCTGACTAAGTAGTAAGGAAGGACATCATTATAGAACAGTTTTAAATCAATACCCCCTCCCTTCTGACTTCTAGCCTTCCCTTAAGAACTTTTTTTATTATCAAATGAGCAACATAAAGGAGTTTTTTAAATTATATGGAACGCAAACCACGACAAATTTCGACCTAAAGAAAATCGCAAATCAATTAGGAATAAAGAATTTTCATGTTCTAATGAGAGACGAATTATAATTCCTAAAAAATTAGTTCCCGGAACAAAGTTCCATCAATAACTATAAATTTCATAACAAATCTTCATACGTCAGATGAAAAAGGAATACATTGGTCTGCAGGTATCTTTAATAAAAATCGAAATAATTACTATTTCGACCGCCCGGAGGCTGAGAACTATTCTTTCGACTCTTATGGACTTCCACCTACAAACGAAGTCAAAAAATTACTTGGCAATGGAATTTATAATACATTTCAAATTCAAAAACCGGGAACTACTTATTGTGGTCAATTATGTCTTTATGTTTTATTTAAATTACAGGAAGGAGTACCATTTCTAGATATTATGTTAGAATTGAATAAGGGAATTAAATAAGGGAATTTAATTCCCGAAAAACGTCAGTTCCAATAATAATGATAATGATAATTAAAAATCAGTTCGTTGTAATTCATTTTGATAAAATCGGCCTCTGATATTTTCGTCATCTAAATCTTTGATTTCGTAAGTAATCGGATAAGTTTGATTTATTTTACAAAATTCAAATATTTCTTTAGTCCAATAGCCAACGAAGCCTTTTTCAAATTTATTCTTATACTTAAATATTCTAACTCTATCTCCAATTTTAAATTTCGGCTTAAGTTTCTGCAAATTCGGATTACTCTCATTCGAATAATTATTCTCGAATATTTTTTTTCTTATCAAATCAGGGTCGTCAGAAGCATTCTTTGGAGTTTCTTCAATACCTGAATGAACTTTATTATTGTACTCTTCTACAACTCCTGGTAGTATCTTCAACCATTTCTGATTTCTTTGCTCAGTAAATTTCTTGAATAATCTATTTTTTAACGTCCGATTGAATCTTTCTATCACTACGGCCTTCCCTGCATTTTCAGTGGAATGAACAGTTTCAAATAGTGGCTGAACGTTTCGGTTATAAAATTCTGACTCTTTATCAACAAACAATTTTTTTGGCTTTCTCTTACTTTCTTTAAAGATTTCTTCAAACGCATATTTAACTGAAAGACCACTTTTATTTTTTAAAGGCTTTACCCAAGCGTATCGTGTATATAAATCTATAACGGTCAATGCGTATTTGTAGTCCCTTTCATTCAGCATATGAATAAGATCAGCACTCCAAATATCATCTTTATTAAATACTTTTACTTTCAATAAATATTTAGGCCTTCTGTATTCTTTATGAATTTCGGACGCGTAGGTTCGAGCGTTGCTCTCAGACAGCTTTGCTGTCGTTTCATTTAAACCCTGACCGAATAATATTTTAGCTTGTAAAGCTTTCTTAACAAACATTCTTTCAATTTTTTCTCTAAATGTAGGATTTTGAATACTATCTAATTCTTGAATCATTTTCTTGTCAGCTGCATGTCGAGAACTTAGATCATGATTTCGATAAGCTAAATCATGTCTATAAGCGGCGGCATCTACTCTATTTATTGGTTCTTCACCTGGTTTCGGATTATTATTCTCATCTAGTCTTATATCTAGTCGAGTTCCTGGACCAGTATATAAATGACCAGGAAGATGTTTTTCTTTCGAATATTTACTCCAAATAAATCCAGGAAAGTTTTCTAATGTTTTTTGTATGTCGTCACCACCGTAGGTAGTAGCCAAACTCTGTTTGTCGTCGTTGCCTTCATAAATTTTACAATTTCAGTTTTTATTTTTGTTTAATAGATAATTTAATAAATCTAAATTAGCAATTTTTAATTTAATTAAATTTTCGGAATTTGTAGAATTCATTTTAAAAGATAAAATAAAAGTTTTACCTTATGGACCAAAGGTCCTGAGGTTATTACCGAATCATACTAGGACTTAGATATATTCCAGAACCATCTTTAGTTTCTTTAATTTCAATTAAATCATCAACATTGTGGAGAATATTTTTAAGAACTCGTTTTCCTTCATCAACTAATTTTAATTTACTAATAAAATTATCTACTATTCCGTCACCCCTAGCAACTTTCTCTAACTCTCCATTATGACGTTTTTGTTCTTCTAATGCTGCCTTCTCTGATTTATTTTTATTTACTGCTTGGACAATACCAGCTGTCCCACCTGCAACACTTCCTGCAGCTGCTATGCCTCATATTATTCGAGGAATTAATGGGAGAATCCCGCCATTCTTTTCTTCTTGTAATTGAATATTCTCTATCATTGGTTTACTTATATAATACTTTTTTTTATTAATAGTTTTAGGGGTATTTTTGTCAACAATATTACGTAATTTTAATTCAACAGTTTTATTATTATTACTTTTCGCTTGCGACATTTTTAATAAAAAAATTTTAAGTTAACAAAAATTTTAATTAACTTATAGGACCAAAGGTCCTCAGGTTACTAACCTATCCTAGCCATCTTTCCATTAAGAATTTCAATAGAATATTTTACATCTTCTAGCAATAAACCATAAGCCATCAATGAGGTTGTGGAATCTTTCTTTTCAATATTAATTGTTACATCGCAACCAGTCTTGATAATATCTTCAGATTGTGCACTTAAATCGAAACAGAAAACAGGATATAAATGTCTCCAATCTCCAGGAGTTAATTGTGGTTCAACTCCAATTTCTATACAAAGATTTCGATAAGAATCATATCCTTCCATAAATTGATTATTGGTATCATCGAATCTTAATGGATCAATTGGATATCGGGTTTGATTTAATGAAACTTGTAAACTTCGAATTGTATTAATATGAAAAAGATTGTTGTTCTTATCAAAACTTGGAGAATTATTTCTTTGAAATGTTAGTAATAAATATCTTGGAGTATTCGCAGTTGTAGTAAAATGCGAGTTAAATCTTTGTTCGGAAAAAGTTACTGAACTAGCAGTACGCTTCAGAAAATTTACTGGAATTGGTTTGTTAGTATTTAATCTTTTTGCAATAGCTGTTTCAATCTCTAAACTAGAAGTAATATGCTTAATCCACCATTCAAGTCTATCAATTTTTAAATATGCTTTTTTTCCAGTCTTACCAAAAAAGATTAATTCATTATTTGCTGTGCGATGAATTATCAATTTAAATTTTAATTGATATGATATTTTATCATAATCTAAATATCCGAATAATTGAGACAATGACCAATTTACTGTCTGTTTACTTTTCTTGTTAAACTCACGTCTTTCTTTATATGCATCATTATTTGTTTTATTTAAATGTTTTGCAATATTTTCTACATCTTTCGCAATTCCTGCGGCATCTGTTCCAGCGTGAGTTAAATCATCAACAATTATACCATCATTAGTATCAGGAAACCAACCTTCGATTTCATACTTTTTATTATTTTCACCAATTGTTACAAATCTAAGCATTGTATCAATTACACCTGGAGAATCACTTATTGTTTCTATATTTTGAGTTGCAACATCTAAACGCATTTGTGTAAATAATCTTGGAAAGAAATTATTCTCTAGTGCAATATTATCGGTATCTGGTAATGGTGTTGTAAAATTGGCATCACTATACAAAGAATATTCACAGTGTAAAAATGAATCAGGTAAATATAAATAACTCTGCTGATTATCAACTTCAAAGATTAAATCTCCTCCAGTATTTACTCTACTGGAAGATCCGGGATTCATAGCAATTCTTATATAGTCATTCTTTTTTTGATTATAACTGACGAACGGAGGATCGTCTAATCTAAATTTATTTTCGATAAGCGAAGACATTTTTATAAAAAATAATTTGACTTTTTGTTTTTTCTCACACACAGAAAAAATTTTTACTAAAATATAATTTTAGAATTTTACCAAAAAAATTTTACTAAAAAATTTTACTAAAAAAATTTATTAAAATATAATTTTAGAATTTTGCTAGACCAGCTCCGCTACAGCTTTGCTGGTTAAACCGAAGGTTGCTGTTAATACCATTACCTCTTATTTCTTCAATTGAACGTTTTATGGCTACGCCTGATTTCTTCTTATGTTTACTATCAGACGGAGCTCCGCTCCTCAAGGTTTCCCCCACAGCTATGTTAGCAATTTTGTTTTTTGTTTCCTCTGAAAGTTTTTTTAAATCTTTCTTTAGAATTCTTCAGAATCATTCCTAAGTTTACGAATAGCTTCTAGTTGTTTTAATTCGTTTTGAGACTTAACAGCATTTGATATTGCACTAGCTGTACTACCTATAGCAGCTACTCCTTTTGCAGCAGATGTAATCAAATCTTTATTATTTTTAATTAAGTTAACGATACCACCAATACCAGAAAAGATGCCAGCCCCTTCTTTTTGAACGGCACCTGCGGTGCCTAGGAACTTTTGTGTTCCGATTGTTTCTACACTGTCATAATGGTAAACAGATTTCATAGATGGTTCATGAGCAATTTTTTGATTTGAAGCAAAATGTTTAAGATTGTGTTTATAAATTATAGGCATTTTTTAGGATTAAATTTGACTTTTGGGAAAAAATATTTACGATCGGCTAAAGCCTCGAGGAGCTTCGCTCCAATTGGTTAGTAACCTGAGGAGCTTTAGTCCGTTTAAGATTTACGTTTGTGAATGGACAACAACTTCGAGATAACTTTATTAATTGACTGTTGCACTTTATCTATTGCGTCAAGCAGCGTGTGATGTACTTTAATTTCTTTTCTATTAACTTGCATTTTCTCCTGATTCATCTTCAACGCCGCTTTAAGAGCATTTAACTTAATTTTAAGAACATCTAATTGTCTTTTAACAGCATCTAAATGTTCTTTATTTTCTTTAGAGTTTTCTTGTAAATTTTTCTTTAATTCATTTTCTAAATTGATTTTAAGAGTTTTCATTTTATCAACTCTTTGATTAAGCGAGTTTACTTCATTTATTATTCTATTCATCTTTTTCATTTGTTGAGTAATTTTAGAACTTAATTCATCAACACTTTTTTGGAATGTAGTTTGTAACTGCTTTAAATTTTTTTAATTCTTTCAGGTAGTTTTTCTATTTCATCTTCTAATTGTTCTTTCAATAGTTGTATCTGATGTTTATTTTTAATGACTGCAGATTTTAACTTTATAGAAAGTAATATTAAAATTTTTGATTGTTCAGAAATCTTTTTAAAAAGTTTTGCTATATCTGCTTCTAGCTCTCTATCCTTTTTATCAAGTTTTAATAATTTTTCGTTTAATGATTTGTCATTAAGTTTAAGCAACTTTAATTCGTTCATCAGTGGAACCAAAACATCGTTTATATATTTTTCTTTTAAGTCATTGATTTGTGTATCAACATATTGTTTATTTGTCAACTCTGTATTTTGTTGCGGAAGAATAGAAAGATGCAATGGACCAGATAAAACGTCTCCAGTTTTCATGATATAATTTTCTATCTCTATTTCTAATTCACGATTATTCGGGATATATGCACCTCCACCAACATTTGGTAACATCATTTTTTAACAATAAAAAAATATTTTTTTTTCTAATAACAATAAAAAAATGGATAAAGCAAATTTAAAAAAAATTATATTCGTCCGCATCATCCTGTTCTTCTTATTCGACGAGATCAACGGGATTTGAAAATAAATGTTTTGATAATAATAATAATAATAATCCATGTATAGATGTTAATATTTTATTTGAATTACAAGCCGAAATATTTAGAGAACAGACTAAAGGTTTACCTTCTATAGAAACTAACTATTGTTTATTTCCGGGTGATCCATTTATAAAATTTATGGATATTGTAAGTAAATATAATGATGTAGCTTATGTGGAATTAAATAAAGAAAATATGGTTATAATAGGTCATAATAATGTTTATGGTTTTATTAGAGCAGTTTTGCCGATTAGTAATATTGATTGGATAGAAAATAAAATTATTAATTATATCAATATCAAAGAATTAGTTAAAAAATTAAAATCTTTTTCGAAAGAAAAAATTAGATTATTTGTTGACGATCAAAATCAATATAACATTCACATAGAGAGTAAAAAACATAATGAAGAATTATTATGTCAAGTTTATTATAGAGACACAATTTATAAACAAGAAACATTAGAAATGCCGCAAAGATATGAGGATGATACTTATATAGGATTATATTCAAACTTAAATATTAATTTGTTAAAATCTTATATAAATGGTTTAGCTCAACAAGAGAAAATTTATATGTGGACTACACCTTATACTATTAACAATGACCATAATCATAATCATAATAAACGAACTGAAGGTTCTAGGGCTTTGCCCGATCTTAAAGAATCTTATGATAATAATGATGATTCTGTAACATCTGAAAAAGGTCTAAATGGTAAAAAAGATTATAATAATATTAGTTATTATAATAATTTAAGTGAAGAAAAATTTATATCTCATACTGATGTACATGATATTAATACTACATATAATCAAAATTTATCTAAATTTCATTTTCTTACAATTGAAAATAATAATGATGGAATAGTTGAAGATACTGTTAGACAACTATGTGTCGGGTCTACAAAATTTAAATTAGGATTTACATCTAATCAATTTAAAATTTTATCATCTTTAATAAAAACTAAAAGTGATTCAGATTATGGTGGTGCTATTAAATTTTCCAAAAGAGATCAAAGACCAATATTTTTCTCTATTATATTATTATCAAATAATAAATATAATTTAGAATTAGATATTCCTATCAGGGAATATTTCTTTTTGTCCGAGATAAAATCTAGGTATTGTTTTTCCATCTATAAATGAAATAGAATGTTCAAATTGCATAGATTTTGGTAATTTCTTATTAATGTTTGATTCTAGTAATCCATAGTCATCTAATATAGTTTTGTGCTCTGGATCTGTTATATCAATTTGTTTATCATTATTTGTAAGTTCCTTTTCAAGAGTTTTAAATGGTTTCATAGTTTTTTCAAAATCAGTTTTTACTTGCTCGGTTTGCTGCATTTTTTCAAACATATCAGATTGAATACCAGCTTTTATCATTCTATGTTGAAGATGATTTTCTTTCATAATATTTCTTTGTTTTATTAACTCTTCTAATTGTTTCATTCTTTTAAAATTATCAGCTCTAATTTTATCCATTTTTAAAATATAATATTTGAATTTTGTGGTAACATTGGAATACAGCAAAAACATTTTACTGAACAAATTATTTTTTTATTGTTTTGTTGTCTGACATCTTTTCGTTTAAAGTTTTCTCGTTTTAAGTTTTGTTTAATAAAGTTTTGCTTAAATTTTCGCTTAAAGTTTTTAGCTCTTCTAAAAAAATTTTATCATTTTCTTCATTAGAAATTTTACCATCACTAAAAGTTTTATCATCACTAGAAATTTTGCCATCCTTTGTATTTTTATCATCAACTTTTTCGGACTGTAATTGAAAGGTTTGATTTACTTCATTAGCTATTTGATCAAAGTTTTCAATCTCATCTAACGTAATAACATTATCATCACATACTCTTTGAAAGTAGTAGTGTAATTTGTCATAAACTTCTTTAATATGTAAATGCTTAGTTTTTAATGATTATCGTTTCTTAGTTATTAAAGATTTATCTAACATTGTAACAAGTGAAGTTGCAAAAACACCCGTACCTGTTAAAGCAGTAGCAACTACTGGAATTACTAAAACACCTGAAGATATAACAATTGTTAAAGCACCTAAACTTATTGTTAAGAATATGCCAATTCCTTGTGTTACATTCTTAACTTTAGACCATCTCTTTCTTAACTTTTTATAATGCTCTAATCTTAATAATAATTGAGATTCCTTATCTTTCATATAACGTACTCTATCTTTGTGTTTTTCTTTATTCATTTTTTCAATGTCCATTAAAGTAGAACTACGTTCATATGATAACGAAGGATATATTCTTGCGGTTTCATCCACTTTTGTTTCTTCCATTTTTAAAGAAATATTTTTAGTCACATGTTATATTTTAAAAACCTGAAAGATGGATAAAACTCATGAATTTGAAATTCTCAACTTTTATGATTTTCGGTGTCCTGGAACGGTCATGATTTAAGCGAGAAAATTGTAATTCTCAAATTTGAGATTCTTAACTTTTATGATTTTCGGTGTCCTGGAACGGTCATGATTTTGGGAGTAAAAATTGTAATTCTCAAATTTGAGATTTTGAAAAATTTGAAAATTGGGTATTTTTAAAAACGGGTTTTTTTTCTTCATAACCTGAAAAATGACCAAAATTCATGAATTTAGACCATTTAAAAAGTACCATTTTTTGAAAAATTGGTATCTTTAAAAACGATTAAATTCATGAATTTAGGTCTTAATAACCTGAAAAAGGGTTCAAATTCATGAATTTATGTCGTTTTTAAAGATACTATTTTTTTGAATTTTATGGTGTCCTGGAACGGTCTTTTGCCCATTACTGTAGTGAATGTGAAAGATGATGAAAAATGAGTAGAAGAAGAAGAAAATGGGAACGAGTGAGTGAGAAAGAGAGAGAGAGAGAAGCGATGAAGTCACCTGAATATCTTTTTGTACACACCATTTCATCAAATACGAGTACAAAGGGCATATATAAAATACTCGAAATAATAATAGACATTCATATTTCATATGTCGTATAGGCCCTACATGTTTCATATGTCGATATCCATGGATCATTGATGTTTTGTCCATGAGCGATTCTTTGAGTAATTTAAATGCATTTGTCACTTCTTACAGCATCAATATTATTATTAAAGTCGGTATCTAACTCAAATGGACAATTCTTCACTACATGAAACGCTCTTTTAATTATGTATTTTATCCACGTACATGGATCATCAATGTTTTTACCATGTACAATTCCAAATTGCCATTCAGAGTAATTTTTATAAACATTTCCTACTCTTTACAATGCCAAATATTATTTGTATAGTTATACCTACACCAAAAAAAGACCATTTTACTCAATAAGGAATGAAATTTCTTGATAGGATTTATCCGTGATACATGCATCATGCATGTTTTATCCAAAAACGGGCATCTAGGGATTGGACCTTCTCAGGTTTCAGAGGCTGTGGGAACCTTTTCAAAGAATATCTGCTGTCACATGCTCACTTATTGTTTCCATATCTATATAATTGTATTTTGCGTAAAATTCACCCATGTAATGCTTATGACCACGTACGCTTGTGTGTGTCTGTCAAGCAGGAAGACCGCGATCCGATCCTGTCACTTTCACACAAATCGGATGTCGGAAATTCAGTGGAGATCAATACTATTCAATCAAACCATCAGCAGCCAAATATACTATTTCCAAGTGGGATGCTCATAATTCTGGTAAATATATTTTCGAAAAAACACTTGTGATCATAAAACAGTTGAATTTTCGCAAACTTTCGACCGCTCTCTGCTGTCTTAATCATGCAAAGTGAATTTTGCGTGTACAAACTGAACATGCATTCAAGGCTGACTACATCTCATCACGTGACATGAAATTGAAGGTTTGCACCTTAACAGTTGAGGGTAAGTTAAAACCAAATGTCATGAAGATACTACTTATGAAAATAAATGCAGGAGTGTCACAAACTGATGTCTGCATGTTGTAACTGATGAATGCAAATAAGTAATATGAATAAATAACAATAAAAGGTAAGAGTCAATGAATAACAAAGTTATTGCTGTACAAAGAAATAAGTGGATTCCAAATATCACTGAACTGATAACCACCATCTCGGTTGTAAATCGTGTCACGATTTGAGAGGATGTATATTGCCTCCTTGATTTTTCTGCGATGCATGTTGGACTCTGTAGAAATGACTTCTGCAGGAAAAGCAGGAGCATGGGAGTGTTCATGGACATGTTGGGAGACTGCTGATCGGTAATTAATTGATTTTATATCTCTTTCATGTTCCTTGCTTCTGGTGCTCAATTTTCTGGAGTTTTCTGCGATGTAAAAATACGGACACTCAGAACAGCCAATTTTGTAAATAGCTCCGCTCTTGTCATCATCCTTTGGCTTTACTTTGGTAAGAAGATTTCTTAAACTGCAGCCAGGCTTGTTAACAGTTTTGAAACCATAATAGCGACATACACGACTCAACTTTTCACTAACACCTCTGTAATAAGGCAAGTAAATTTTTTCCTTCAAAGAGAATGATTGATCTTGGTGAGCTGTCGCACGCAATGCCTTCCTCACGCAATTTCTTGGATAGCCGTTGCTTTCGAACATCCTACTAAGAAAAGGCAATTCTTTATCTAACAAATTGTCTTCACATAAAGCCTTTGCACGATCCACGAAACATTTCACAAGACCAGACTTAACATGATTAGGATGATAGGATTGATAAGGTAGGATGTGATTGGTATTACATGGCTTTCGGTATACAGAAGTTGATAATTTTGAGTCATTCCTGTGGATCTGAACATCCAGCATCGCAATACGATTGTTGCATTCGCATTCTCGAGTAAACTTAATGCTCGGATGTTGACCATTCAGATGCTCAAAGAATGATGTTTCTTTTCCTTCATCAATAATTACCAAAGCATCGTCGACATATCTGCAAAATAGCTTTGTATCATGCCCAAAAGTTTGTAATGCCATTTCTTCAATTCCTTGCATGAAAAGTTCACATATTATTGGAGAAAGAGGTGATCCCATCGGGCAAGCAGAAGTATTGTAAAATTGATTTAGACATCGGAAATAGTTGTTGTCCACACACATAATCAGGAGCTCGTTGATAGACTCCAATAATAGGGAAGTTCTTGACGAAATATTGGAATCGCTCTGCAAAGCCATCATTGAAATATCTACAGCTTCTCTAGCCGGCACAGATTCAAACAAATTAACTGCGTCATAACTGACCATAGAAATTCACTTTGCATGATAAAGACAGCAAAGAGTGGTCGAAAGCTCGCGAAAATTCAATTGCTTTATGATCACAAGTAGGGTAATTGCCACTGAACTCCTACAAGATCTGACAAAAAACGACAAAATGAATAGCAATGAATTATAGCTTAAATTTTATCAAAAATGTAGGTAATTAATTAAATTATGTCAAAATAAATCATGGTTTTGTCACAAAATAACACATTTGCCCAAAAGTCAAGCAATCACTAATCGAAAAAATCAATCATTATTCAACAGTTTTGTTTAGTTAATTTGCATACAAAGCATCTGTTTCGATGTCGGCGGAGAGCCTACAAATTCGTCGGATATCGCAGGATATTGGAGGTGACAATCGTCGGTTGATTTTGTCAGTAATTTTGTAGGATAATTGTCGGTCTACGGTTTAGTGTGGTGCTTTTTCGAAAATATATTTAGCAGAATTAAAACCATCAGCACTATCGTATTATTCATAGCTCCCGCCAGAAACAGTTATCTCTTCATTTAGTCGTATTGTTCGTATAATGTTGAACCGGTTTAAAACGAGGATATCATCATAATTTTCTGCTAATGATATCAAAATGCTGGAATTCATGTCTATATTTTAAGCTTCTGACTTTGACATCTTGGCAGTCATCCGGTTCATAGGTTGCCGTTGAATTTCAACTTCGGCGCAAATAATGAACGTTCCAGATTTGCTACAGTGGTGCTTTCATTATTTACTTGTCAGTTGAAATTTTAGCGGTTAAAGTCAGAGAAATTCACTTCTGCCTCATAAAGTAGCAGGGACTATATCTACTGCACTACTTATAATAGCATTAATAGTAGCATGAAAGCATTATTTTATTGTCCAGAGCAAAAAAATTCGAAGTGATAACTTTATAGCATTTTTAACGCTATTCTATCCGGGACAGGCTGTAGCATTATTAGATTACAATTTTGTAGCTACATTAGACATATTTTTTTTCACCGGGTTATTTGAGATCTCGGTCATTGTTTTGAGAGTTAAACTATACACTGAGATAATCAAGAATACTGTGGGCATAGCCTACTTCTGATGGAAGTAAATTAAAAACATTGACCATGAGCAATTGGGTTTCTAAAACAAGAGCAAAAAAGAACATCGGTGAAGATATCTTTTCATGACTGGTCACTGCTGGCTAGAATCATTTGACAGATATTTTCCGCCGGGAAATGCGTTTAAGTTGGGGACAATGGATGATTCGGATGATGACAAAAAAATCAAATCGAGGTACAAGCGTGCCAAGCAACAATATTACTTTGCGAGTTCAGTTCTTGAAATGTCTTGGTGCACCGTACAAACGTGTTATCCAACTCCATAGAGTAAGTATATTAGATAGTGTGGTAACTCCGCATTTATTAAATCCCCAATGCGTTTGCACTTTCGATTTTATTAAATGAATTCGAGGGGAATACAATTGGGTGTTGTTACCAAATGTGAGATATGCTAATTTTTCAGCTTTACAGAAAATACAACGGAATTGAGTGATCACGATTGTAATGCAGAAGGAATTATGGTATTCCACAGATTCTCATGACAGCATTGGAGATTTAATGTCTACTAAATTAGCAATTCGATGGATTCCCATTACTTTCATGCTGAACCTTAAGAGTATTTTCTTAAGCGTGATCATATCACAGGCAACCTGCCACTTGCAGAGCAAAATCGCATAATCAAAGACAATGATTTCAATTAACTTTGAAAGCTGTGAATGGGTCCACATCACTATTCAGATTCAAGAAATAAAACATGAAAATTAGGGAATCATAAAATCATGCCGGTGAAAATTGAATTAAAAAGTTGAAATTTCAGTCAAGAAAGCACGAATAATATCGCGACTTTTCATGAAGACTTCTATTATAAAACGGATCATGAAATTCCCTTGATAATCAGCTTGATTTCCACTTAGTTAGTATGCTTAGTATGCTTGCTTGCTTCATGCTACTTATATAAAGGGGCGTCATCTCGGTAGTATATAAATTTGCATAATTTTGACTTTTTAAAACTGCTCAAATAATGTTTTGGACCACGGGAACGTAATCTCCGCAAAAAAAATCCTTTGATATAAAATATTCACTGTGTGCGCATACTTTTCTGAGTCGACACTCTACCTACATATCCCTACTCTATGTCCAACTCTCTCGAAAAGAGCATTGAAAATTCTTGTTCCATTTGCCACCACTAGGCTAGGTGAATTTGGATTTTCATCGCCTCTGTAATAAATATCGCAGCGGTATGAATCCCGAAAATTATTTACGCATTTCATTAACGTACAATGAACCAAGTTTTGAACAGATAATTGCAGAGAAGCGGCAGGAGAAAAGTCAATGATTATGTACCAGAAGTGAGTCGCTTTTTCGTTGCTGCAGTGTGAAAACTTCAGACTGCCTTTTCAATGACCTTTCAATACATTACAAGCACATATTCCGAAAACATCAGGCGACTGAATGTTTGTTTTGCATTATGCTTTTAAGTCCCTTTTTTTATTCAAAGCAAAGTGATGCGAGATTGCCCTCGCCAGCCTCAAGCGGTTCGGTGATGAAAGCGAATTGGAAAAAAATAATCTATTTCAATAAAATAAACCATCAGAAACTTTACTGCAGCAGCAGACATTATGAAACAGCCTTCTATTTCAACTGATCTTGTGTCCAAAGACATTGATTTCTAGTGACAATGTTAGAGGTACTTCATGTTCATTGAAGAACAATAGAAAAAAATGAAACCCATCATAAAAGCACAGATCATTGCTTTTACTTGAAATTAACTTTCCTCGTGTTTTGACAACGAGTTCAGCGCATTCAGGTAAACCTAGTTTTGAGATAGATGGATTAAGGAATGCACAATTCCTACAAAATTCATATAGGTTGGGATATGCGAATGGAAACTTTGCTAAAGATAAAGTCGATGGGGTTTGAAACTACTGGTATAACTTAATAATCGCCTATGGATTAGCACTCAATTATTGTCAGCGCACCTTCACCATTCAAGCGATCCATGAAAACTTCGACTTCCGCTTTAACGCGAACGAATTTCAGAATCACCGAACTCACAAATAGCTGAATTTATCAATGTACTTTCAAGTAATTGTGTGTTAAAACACCATTCCCTACCTTCCTTTAAACATGAAAACAAAAAACATGAAGAAAGCAAAAAAGCAGCGTTGATGTGCAACGGTTAACGGTTAGTCTGCGTACGTGAACTGTTTTGTCATCCTCAACTATCAATAATTTTGTATGTTTATCAACCAACGCCTCCGTCGATGGCTTTGCATTGTACAAGGTTGGCAACATTTGCGTCACATAATACACCTATTATTTTAAATAATGCTATATTTATATTTATCAAATTTCAACAGATGTAACCACCACGAGACATGTTTCGGCCTGTTGGGCCTCATCAGTCGTGGGTAGGTTTGAACCAGCGACGTTTCAGCTAGAGGACGTGCAAGCATACCCTATAACCACAAGGCCACCGGACCATCTGTTGAGAGCGTGAATTAGCCAGGAAGGCACTGAGGAGGTGATTTCTCATTGTGTAGTGCCTCAAATAATCGAGTGGTTTGGACAGAAAATTATTGGTTTCAGCAGGATCTTGCACCGTGCCACACCTCAAGACAAGTGAAGGACTTTTTCCATGCAAAGCATGTACGCATCTTGACCTGCCCCGGTAACTCACCCGATCTTTCGCCGATTAAAAACATGTGGGCAATAGTGAAGCAGAGACTAAAGAAAAAGATGATTCGCTCTAAGGTTGAACTTATCAACGAGTTTCTCACCATTTGGGCGAGGTCGGATGAACTAAAACCCATTTGTCAGGCAATTTATGCTTCAATGCCTCGCCGTGTATCAGCGTGCATAAAAGCCCGCGGTGGGCCTATAGATTACTAATTGTATCACCTCACGATTCGTATGCTCATTGAAATAGAAGTTTCTTAGATGAAAAATTGATTTTTTCTTCAAAAGTTGTATAAAGGGAAGAATAGGGCAATGTCCTTCTTTTTATCAGGTGATGCAATTTTAATGCACAACCTTGTAGTCTAAATTATATTTATATGCTCTTACAATGTTACAACTGATTGACTTAACAATCTATGCTAGAATGAATATGTTTAATGAATTTATATATCTAGAATGAACGCCTTTAACCCAGTCATGCGCTATGCATGTTACAACATACACATACGTACCACTTAATATTCAATTGTCATTTTGAATGCATTGTATTTACAGACATAATACGATATCAAATTATTGTTCATGAACTAATTTAAGAAATATGTCATGAAACATGGTTGTTTGTTTGAATAGCTTGATTATAAAGCCTGATCTGTTCAGATGAAATTTCAAATTTCCAAAATGGCTCGGAAGGCAAAGTTGGATGCTCTGCAGAGGCAAGTTCCCTGATTTCCATTTTCTTTGTAGCTGCGCATTAGTTGTGCGATAACCATAGTTTTACTACAGCATTGGATAGATGACGATTGAAGATAGACTTATTACAAAAGAAGTCCTGTAAAACAAAAGTGCTGTTAAAACACACATTGCGTAAATCCATAAAGTTTAGATAGAAAATAGTGTTTGAGAATGCTAGTTATTTTTGCCGTGTAACATGATTCTGACATCAAAGATGAATAACGATTGCACTTTCTTTTAAAACAAGGTGTAGATCTTCAATAGAATTATGATAATATGGCTAGAAAAATCTACTCTAGAATTATCACCAGCTACAGAGAAAACAAAACCATGCAAAACGTAACGTGAAGTAAACGTAAGAAGGCATGTACTTCTCTACGGCAACAGAATGAATAAAATGTGAAGATTCTTGAGACTCAATACATCCGTTAAATCATATTTTCAGCTATATCAAGAGCGAAAAAATGTCACCGCATACCGGCGAACTCAGCCCCTTATGCTTGGATGACCAACTCCCTACCACAGAGCTATCCCAACACGCATGTAGAGTAACTGCAGATTTTACTGCAGATATTTACTGATTCGCTGTGACGCGCTCGAGCAAGTTTAATGTGCCCTGCCAAACTTCTGCTGCTGCTTTTGATGACCTTGTAATGTACGACTGATGATTGCTTTCGAATTAGAGAGTAAGACAGATAAACCCATGAGTCAAATTCATTCCAAGTCACACTCCTGATGTTAGTATATTAGGTATGAGATGTTCTTGTGTCATTAGATGTGACGAAACAATAGATGTTTGAAATGACTTGATACTTCTAAATACATTTATTCGATTTTAGATTGAAAGACGCAATTGACTTCAATACAGAAGACGAATTGGATGGAGCAACAGCGATTGATGCAATTGAAACCACCCTGCGATTGATTAGGATTTCCAGCTGAATCTGGTGACGAAGAAAGCCCATCTATTCAACATTTGTCGCGGGCTTAATTGGATGCTCCTGTACAAGTTCAACTTCATCTGCCAGGTTACCATGGAAACGGCAAAGCAAAGATCAGCATCCAAGCGGAGAAAAGTAGACACGATGCATTGTCGAGTTGCGGATATGGATCGCACATATTCGCATGAATATGAGTCGCATATCAATGATGAGGAACTTTGCATCCAAAGCTATGCTTTGAGTGTTTCCATGTTATAACAAACATTCAAATTCTCAAAAACAATTCAATCACGATGAAATTTGGTTTACTTCGTAATTGGGTTCAATTCGATAAAATGCTAGAAGGAATTCCATGTGCTGTCCTTACTTCTAGATGCGCGCATGAATGGGTTTTAATGATCGACATATGTCTAATTAAAATAGCCGGATGGCCAATCTTTGAAGTTTATAGCCGAGGCCGGCAGCTTCTTTCTAAAACCGGTCGGCCAGTGATCGGCTCCAACCCTGGAGCGTACAATTCATGGTGGGTGTACTTTACAAGCATAGTCTGATGTAATGTACACCGACACATTTCCACATTCGAAGAAGCTGACAGTATGATCTTGGAGAGGTTTTCTGGGAAACAATTCATAAATTTTGTTGCAATTTATTGGTCACAATTAATTGTTTGGTGTCATCGAATAATTGCGCTTCATTGCTTGATCGATCTGTACTGTACCCTATATTTTTGATCTAAGCTAACATTTGGGAGGAATATCACCTAGGTCAATTGACGCAGAATCAACGGTCAATCAAACCACATATCATGTTGGTTTTTATTTGCGTAATACAATTGAGAAACAGCTGCGCTTATATTATGATCGCATGAAGTATTTTGAACATTGATGTGTGGAGTATCAACTATCACTATTTTACGAACCAAAGATATTTAATGTTATAAAGGGCTAGATAGGAAATATACGTGTTTTTACCTTATGTGCAACGAAGCCACGAAGCCACTGAAAATCAGCTGATATTGCATGAATTTGAACATATTTGTAAGCGAGCAACAAATATTCCTTTTCATTGCCTCTTTTTAGTAATAGCAGAATGTGCAGAACTAGAACGCATTTTAATAACAAATCAAGAAATTTTTATGTATGTCTAAAGAGAACTTCCAAATTGCAACAAATAATAGTCTAGCATTCTACTTTTTCAGATGTTTGCAAAACGCAGTTGTAAATATGACTACTGCTGATACCATTCTTTCAATTATACTTTATTGCATCATTTTATATCAGTTGATTATTAGATCTGAAGAGCGCATGTTATATAGGAATAAGAGAAATGAAAACCAATTGTTTCACTTTTAGATGAAAGAAGAGTAAACTTCACTTACAATTTCCCAAATGCATGACTAAATGACTTTTCTGAACAGAAAAATGAACCGCGTCTTTTCTTGTGATCATGCAGTTAGATTGTTTCTTTGTAATAAGTACGAAGCCTGGCTATGGTTGTATCGTTGCTGTGCCCACCGGTGCCCGACCACGCCAGACGCGATTGCCAAGCTTGGCAATCATCTAACGTGTATATGTAATTTTACCGTAAAAAATTTCATGATACAGCAGAAAAAATAAATTTGAACTATCAGAAAATTTGATATAAAATTGACTAACAGATAAAAACAAACATATACTACGTATATGTTACACAATGCACTTTGCCAACATCTTTGACATTAACAGACATGCGATGATCGCTTCCAGTTGGCCCTGAAATAACCTCTGTAAATTATTTGCAATACATAGATCCATACTGTAGTTTCAGCCTGGTGAATAAATCGAAGAGCGTTGTTGACATGGGTGAGCCTTATCAATAGCCAATTCCTCAGTCTAATATTCGGATTCTCACTGAAATTGCTAATAGCACGTCATGAACTCTTCAGAGGGAGTTGAGTGTTTATCAATACATCAGTCTTCATGTGAATATTTTTCTTCCAAATTGATAGTACTGCATTAAATTGCCGTAGTACCGCTCTCATCTTCAACAATTTTTTCAGAGAAATTACTGAATGACTATTCTTGAAACTTGCCATATAATATCAGTGAATTATGCTTTATATCATATGCCATTTCTAAGGCTTTTTGTTGCATCGCACGGCGCACAGCCGACAAAACAGCAATTTCGCAACATTACCGTAATGCTTTTTTTGCCACGATAAGGACCGTACTAAAATGGGTTCAAACTTAGGCATCTATTTCTCATCTAGCCCTTTTAAACAATTAAATATCTTTGTTACGAACAGATAACTTTTAATGCATGAATTTACTTTTGTAGGGATCCACTAATTGGCATTCAAGTCTAATTAAGAACATAGCTACATGCATTCATCCCGTTTATATGTCAACCATCCCTGTGAATTCATCGCTCAGAAATTGTTTTAAAGAGAAATATTAAAATCAAAAATCCAACATCAAGAATAATCTATGAAAATAGCGATAATAAATAAATGTAATGAATTGACTGAATCTCTCTGCAAATATAATTTAATAATTGATTACCTCAAATTGATTGCAATGAATGTTTGATAACCCCGGGAAGGCACTAATTCCTGGAAAATAGATTCAAATAATAAACAAAGCGTTTACAAATTTGATGAAACATTCGGGATTGTCTGACACTTCGTGATCAAAAATCGATTGCTGATGAAATCAAAATTGGGTAATTTGCCAAGATAATGAATCATTGCTGTCATTCAAACACGTCTATCGATTGATAAAAGTTGACTTCATGATTTGGTAGACAATTCTAGTCGATTGTTGCCAACTTAATCTCCCTTCAAGCAGATGCGACAGACGAGCATACTTGAAAGTGCTCCATAACAATAATGAAAGCACTTATTGTTCACGTGACTTCTTATCACAGTATTAACTCAATTCATGTCAATGGAAATCGCATGTGCGAGCTCATTTGTTGATAAGACGGCGTAACCGCCTCGGATCACATCCTTGTTGCGAATGCATAAGGTGAGTACCAATTATGTGTTGAGAATTCTTCAATATTTAACATACAGTCCGTTTCATAAAAAGTGGATCATCCTAAAATTTGACTAAATAAAACATAAGTATGATACAGAAAGCATTTTTCATGTTATTTCATGTCCCTATTATATTTAAATGTCCTTATATAATCTGATAAGCTATGATACAGTAACGGTTCTTAAGAAGCTAATATTTTGTGGCCCTACCCTTATTGTCAATGACATTACCAATTCGTCTAGGCATTGATTCGATGATATCGTTGATTTTTGACTGATCTAACTTTCTCCACTCTCTTTTTAACAGTGACGTAAGTTGTGATACGCCATCTGTAGGTAGCAGTGAACGACGAACGTTACGTTTTAGAATACTCCATACATTTTCTATGGGATTCAGATCAGGAGAACGAGCTGACCAAGATAATGTCCTAAGCAAAGTGATATTGAAATACTAGGATTTTGCTATCGCCAATTGCAGTTGTCACTCTGGTTCTCAGTTGTTATTACCTTTATTACAAAATATCATTTCTAAATATCAATCGATGATTGCAAGTATCTAAAATATCGGTAATACAATCTGAGACTGAGCATAGAGAAATATGTACTCTTTCTTAAGACATGATAACTGTAACTTTATTTCTGAATTAATTAAGGTTACATTTGCCATGATTGTCAATCAAAAAAACAATTTCAGCAACGATAAACAAGTGTATATAATTAAAATAAAGAAAAGACAGCAAACTTAATTTTAATTGTGTTCATTTAGCTAATATGCGCATATCCAACTATTATAGACTTAGTAAAAATTACAGCTGTTGTTCATTGTAAGCATAAGGTAGTCGGATCAATATCACATGTTTGGAAAAGTACAATGGATCGTTTTTATGTTATTAGCTTTGAAAGTCATGGATGTCCATTCATTCCCTGGTGTGGATTAGTAAAGCGGGTGCAGTGGTCACAAGTCTACAACGGTAACATGACAATTAGAATGAACAAAGCATGAAAAAGCTACTTCATCTTTTTTGTACATTAATAGATGTTCATTCAATGCCGAGCTACAGATATTCATGGATAAAACATTTTTATTAAGATTCATATTCACATTCTTGGCTGCCACTCCCAACTCTAAGTGAGTAACAAGAAAAACAAGTTTGAGGTTCTATAACTTTTATAACTTCTATCATTAAATGGGATTTTCCACAGCATTAATGACCATCAACATCTCATCATAAACGCTCTTCGCTGGATCGGGGCGGATCTCACACCGGATCCCGGATCTGGATATTTACAGCAGGATCCGCCGGATCTTGACTCGGTGCAATCCCTGGATACCACTCACCATGTTAAGCAGTGTCGTTTGCGAACAGAAGCCGAAAACAGAATTGAAAGCAGGTGATGACGTCATCGCTTACAGATGTGGGGAAGACTGAATCATTCGCTATTGGTTGCTTGGTATGGACGTAGAAAAGACCCTTCTAGTTTTATGGTGTATGGAGAGCAGAGGCTACAGCCAGGCGTTGAAAAGTTCCTAACGACTTCGTGTCGGAAGTGGAAGCCACATGCTCATCGTAGGTCGATATTCGTAGTGTTATATCGTAGTGGGTACTTCTATTCTTTCCCACCACATTTTCCAATGTTTCCAAAGTCATCGAATTTCGTCAAACTTAGTCAGATTGGATTTAGAATAGACTTCATCTGTCACTGAGTGATAACAAAACACCACTGAGAAGTCTTACTTGACCTCTGGGATGAGGGATTGGTCCCTTGGATACTCAGTTAGAATACAAGATACAGCTGTACTGTGATCATGAGCTTTGTGGAAAAGTTGTCTACAATGCATCTACAGTGAACGAAAAGCAATTGTTGTGAATTTTCTACAAACCAGAAGAAATTTACACACTCAATGCGTTTGCGATGGTAGTGAGACTGCACTTAGGAGCAAGAGAAGATCGCTGACAATGCAACATTCGAGAGTAGTAAGTAAAACTCCACCACTGGACCGCGCAAGATGGCCGCCGTCGCTGACGCCCCCCCTCCTGTCAGCCGAGTCGGTCGTGGTGAGCCGCCGTGTTGCTTCGAGTCTGACGTCCCCCCCTCTGGCCGGCCGACGTAGCGAGCGGTGGTTTGTGATGCACTCTCCAGGTTGGCGTGGTGTGCCGGCCAGGTTGGGAGGGTGGAATGTCGTAGCTCACCTGTAAAAATCCTAAGTGTCAGAGTGGCTTTGTATGGTCAAAATTTTGAATATTTTTCAAAGTGTCATTTCGACCTGGGACCCTGACCAAAGTTTGTTTCATCAAATTTCACTGACCCCCCCCCGACAGCGATCTTCTAACTTTGGTTCTAGTGGACGGATTTTGTCTTACAGCTACTCGTTTGAAAGAGGAGAAAAAACTGCTCGGTGACATTTTTTGTTGCGAGTCAATCGGACCAGCCGTTCAAAAGTTAGAGCTGTTACAAGATTTTAGGTCGGAGCTCATCTGAAAAAATCCTAAGTGTCAGAGTGGCTTTGTATGGTCAAAATTTTGAAAATTTTCCAAAGTGTGGCATTTCGACCTGGGACCCTGACCAAAGTTTGTTTCATCAAATTTCACTGACTTCCCCCCCGGCACCGATCTTCCAATTTTGCTTCTATTGATCGTAGAAAGTCGTGCAATATCTCGTTTGAAAGCTAAGAGTGAGACCAATTCAGTGAAAGAAACGGCTTGTTCATATCTGTCTTCGTTTAGATGTGAGACGCCATTCAAGATTTGGGAGATTGGCGAAAAAACGAGAGTTAGAATTTCCTAAGAAACAGCTCCAGCGGGCGAACGAAGGCTCGGATTGGTAAATGGAGGCCAGATTTGGAATCAGCTTGATGTTATTGTCCAATGAGGATCATCATCCAATGAGAATCAAGCATTTCTATATAAATAGCGAGCCTTCCACAGTGAGAATCATTCCATCGTTGAATCGCACGAGTGACGGACGCACATTTTCCCTCTCTCTATTCTATTATCCAATTAAAATGGTAAGTCGCTACTTCCCTCCCTCTCCTCCCTTGAACGTAAACTTAATACAGTCTTTTTCATTTTCAGGCATCTACTCCATCTGCTACACTAGTAGGACAAAATGGCGGTCAAACGTTACAAGGTTCGCTACGATCAGATCATCTACAACTGAGGCCAGTGGAAGAAACAACCAAGGTACATAATCCTACACCGCTACAGCGTAAATTTAAACAAGTCTTGCGTTATGACGATCATAGCGTAGTACTCCAAACGGGAATGCTCCCTTCCACGGATGTCAAGATAATGCACAATCAGTATGGGGACTACATACTCATCCCCGTGAGTCCGTACATTCGCCACCAACTTGATATTATTGAGGAGTACGTGACATTAAATATGGACATTCCTACTCCTCTTGCTCAAGAGTGGAAGGCGAGAGATGACAAAGATACTCCCTATAGAAAGATTTGGGATGGTAATCAAATTTGCCTACCGGTATCACATTGGTGCACTTACTATAAGAAGGAGGGAGATCATTCAACACCCATCACATGCGACGAGCTCGGAGAAGGTACTTGGGATATCCTTTTCAAAGTGAATGGGCTATATTATGGTCGGCACAAGGATAATGAAATAGCCTCGCTCTCCATGCATATGGAATCCATCCTATATATTTCAAAACCACCCAACGTGGATGACATAATTGAACAAATCCTTAACAGCAGTGGTACGAAGCGCAAGTCGGAGAAGAACGCTGCCTCAAAACGCAAATCAAAGAAGGAGAATTACTAGTCCTTTCCTAACTCTAGCCTATGACAATTCGCTTATGTGCTTTGAGTGTCGTAGACGTGATCTTATTAGATACATTTTACTTCTTCGTTGCCATCATATCATTTGTGTATTTTGTTGTGAAAAGCATCGATGTAATTCTTCATTTTGTAATATGTTATAGAACGTTTCCTTAGATGTGTAAATTTCCGTTTTAGGCTTCTATCATCATTTTTATGGATTGTGAGGGTGAACCTGTACAGGAGCTCAGTGCTATTGCTATGAACAATTGGACATATCAGATTGTTAGTGTCTATCATCAACATGCCAACTGCGATCCCAATGTTGATCAATGGGCGAGAAAACACATTCATGGACTTAATCTGAAATATTTGCAAGACTATGGCTTTTCTTGTGAGACTGCTCTTCTTATTGACTTTAAACGATGGTTAGCTGCTTTCAATGTTATACGCATCTTTTGTAATAATCCTGGTAAGGAGAGGAAAGTATTCCCAATCTAATCATTGATGACATTTTGCTCCCGCCTTGGGATAGTAGAGTGAATCAACATTATCATGAAGTCACGAAACGTTTTAAGGATTTGTGTGTTCCTATTTTGTCTGTTCGTTGTAGTAGCTACGTTCATAACCAATGCTTCTTTCCTCCTTACCTCAACACTGTCAAAGTCCTATATGGTTATCATTGCTCGCTATATGACAGTTACAGTTACCAGCTGTATCTATTTTATCTCTTTCAAACCATTGATTTATAATGCATGCTTGTTACCGTTATTCAATAAATGTTACTATGAGAAGAGTTGTTGTTTTCATGCAATGGATGGGTTAGATAAAGGGCGATCATGTCTTTCTCAAACGACTGCGGAACATTACATTTTCATAGGCAAAGTTTAAAAGGAGCTGTTCAAGATTATGTGATAAATTTTCATAAAGATGAGACCGACATCGAAGCAGTGGTCGATGATGCTAGCACTCTATTTCTAGAATTAATGAATACATTCTCTGATAGCATTGTCATGGCGCGATTAATTGCGAAAATTAAGTTTAGTCATTTTGGAAAGGAAGAGGTGGAAAGTCGCTCTTTCCATTTTGCTTCTTATTCAATGGAAGTGGTAGATCACCCCGAAGAATTTTTTAAAAGACATATGATAAAAATTGCTGAACGACTTAACGCATTTAACCATCATGGCAGCAGTCTAGTGATTGAAGCGATTTCAGATATTCACATTCAACTTTCTATAAAGAAAAATTGAAAATGCAGTGGTACTTGATTGTAGCACAACTGGTTTTCGAGCTATGCCTGCTCACTCTCGAAGTATATTCCTTCAGTACATGCGTCTATTATTTAGAAAAGGCTAGCAAATTCATATCTTCAAAAAGACTTGCTATAGACATCAGTAACGGTGAAACTATGTGTTGCGATGTATGTAAGCGAAAGGATGGAAATGAAAAGCGCATCTTAAAGAGATGTAAGCATGCTTTTTGTCAACGCTGTTTCATACGTAATTGCATTCAACTTTGCAAATGTAACCACTGTGATATTGCTCATTTCGAGTGTCACTTATGCCGCAATAGTTAGTACCTATGCAAATGTGGTAAAGATAGGTTTTTGGCAAAGACTAACACGCAAATGGCGAAACGTAAAATGACGAAACGTAAAAGTCAAAAGTCTTCAAAGTTTTCTTCAGCCATTCAAGCTCTCCGACGAATGAAAGCAAATCAGCGATACAATGCTTTACGACATGCTAACGATAAATTCATCCGTGAAATTATTTCTCATGTGAGGAAGTTGAGGACGAAGAAATTAGCGCCAAAACAACGAAAGTTACTTAAGCGATATGCTACGAAATTGCGTTTCATCTCAAATCCCAAAGTCACCCTTCAAAGAGAGAGGGAAACTCTAGCACAAAAGGGCGGTTTCCTTCCAGCGTTACAACCGATGATAGCTCCTATCGTGGGCAACCTATTGGGTAATATCTTTGGCTCTAGACCTTAATTATGCAAATGTTGAATCTCAAAGTATTATAATGGATTTCAGACTTCAATGTGATAAAGTTCTGACTGTATCAGGTCCATCTCATGCAGGTAAAACTGTTTTCACGCTGAATTTATTGGATAAAAGAAGGGAGTTGTTTAAGGAACCTATCAATCGAGTGATTTGGTGTTATGGTATTTATCAACCGTCGCTGTTTCAGGAATTGCAAAGTCGCAACTTTATTCGACATGAAGGAATTATTGCAGTGGATAAACTTCAGTCTAATGATGTTGTTGTATTGCATGATTTATTAAAAGGAAGTAAGAATTCAAAAGATGTTACAGATATGTTCACTCGTGCAGCACATCATAAAAGGTGCTTTATCATCTATATCACACAAAATTTGTTTCCTGATGGAAAAGAAGCTCATACACGAAACCTGAATACACACTATTATGCTATTTTCAAGAATCCGCGAGATAAAAGTCAATTTGAAATTTTAGCGCGACAAGTTGCACCCAGAGGATCAAAAGCCATAATTGAAATTTTTCAAGCAGCTACTGAAAAACCACACGGTTACTTATTCATTGACTTTACGCAAGAGTGTCCGGAAGAATTTAGATTTCGAAGTGATATTTTGAAAACTCCCATGATTATCTACAAACTATGAGTTCTTATTCTCGCATGATTGTTCTTCCTCAGGATGAATATGTACAATTGACTGCCATGCAGCAAGTAAAGCAACCTCTTGCAAATCAAATGTATAGGAAAGAAATAGATTATCAGCAAAATGTTCACATCAAAGATTCACATCGTGCTGTATTATTACAATCGGAAACTGTTGAGCAACTAAAAAATTTGAAGAATAAGATGCGTGACTCTGTATCGACTGCTACACCTTTAGCATCTCGCGCACATGCCATATCTCTTTTCAACAGTATTGAACCCCATCTCAATGTAAATGATAGAGGAGAAATCATTACAGATGAAAATAAAGTGATTGATGCTTCACGTTATGAAGACTTGATTCAGTATGCGACACGTAGAAAGCGCCGTCAGGGCTATGTTTCACCTGGTTGGTCATACTTTCTTAAACTATTGAAAAAGCATAATGTGCCAAAATTTGCTTTGAATAATGAGACACTGAAAGAACTTGATTCAACAGTGGCTACTGCTCCAATGCTTCAGACGATGAAAATGCCAACAAATTGGTTTACGACGTCACCTGCTACATCCCCTCCCACACTCACTAAGCAAACAAGAGGAAGAACTCGACGTAGATCTACGCCACCACTAAAACTAGTAAAAGGAAAACGTAAAACAGCTCCTCCCAAGAAATACATGTTCTCAGACTATTAATATGAAGCAGATGTGTTGCTTGCCATGTAATGAGCCGCCAGAGGTGAATGTCGTTGTCACTTGCACTTGCTGCGCTAGCTCTCACAATGAAACCCCTAAGCAATGTGAACACGATCGCAAAACCGCTAAAGCTAAATGCTGCAGTTGTTGTAAATGTAGAAAGGCAAGAAAACAAAACGATGAGAAGGAGGAAAAAGAGTCAGTCGTCATCGACTGAACGTTTGAAGTCAATCTATTATGATGTAAAACATCCGGCAGGATTTGCATCTATCAAGAAATTATCAAAAGCGAGTGGTCTTCCACAATCACAAGTGAAACGATGGTTAAAGGGTCAGGCTACCTATACACTCCACAAACAAGCGAAAAAGAAGTACCGCACCCGCCATTATATTGTTCATGACATCGATGAACAGTGGCAAGCAGATTTGTGCGATGTTGCCTCCATTTCAAAACATAACTCGGGCAATAATTTTATTTTAACCGTCATTGATATTTTCTCGCTTTATGCGTGGGCTCAACCTTTAAAAACTAAAGAAGGGAAAGGAGTAGCAAAAGCATTCCAAACAATTTTTCGAGAAGGTCGCATTCCAAAAAGAATTCAGAGTGATCAAGGAAAAGAGTTTGAAAATCAGCATGTGAGAAGATTATTTGAGAGGCATGACATTGAGTTGTTTAGTGTAAAGAGTGCTTATAAAGCGGCTCTCGTTGAACGTTTTAATCGCACATTAAAAAATCGCTTGTGGCGACATTTTACTGCCAACTTGACACAAAATTGGACAAAGGTTCTACAAGATACACTCCATACCTACAATCACTCTATCCATCGTTCTATTGGACTCAGACCAGTAGATGTAAATGCTGACAATGTAGATAAAGTGCGCGAATCATTCCAACGTAAACGCACTCATGTGAAAAGTGATGTGAAAATTGGTGATAAAGTTCGTATCTCAAAAGTGAAAAGTGTTTTTGCTAAAGGGTACCTTCCGAATTGGACAGAGGAGGTATTTACAGTATCAAGGATTGATCAAAAAGACTCTCCCACCACCTGCAAGTTGAAAGATTATGATAATGAAGAAATTGAGGGTAGCTTTTACCGCGATGAGATTGAGGTAGTCACTGAAAGTGAAACATATTTGGTAGAGAAAATCATTTGATGTAAAAAACGACAAGGTGAAGAATGGTGTCTTGTTAAATGGACTGGTTATCCTTCAAGTATGAACTCTTGGATGCGTCGTGCCGACATCTTTCATCTAAGTGATCGACAGTGATTCATGCAAAGTTGTAACTAACAATGTTTAGGGTTTGAGCTATGAATCCAACTGCCTCATTTTATTCACGACCCTCCTATGTAAGTGGTGCAGGACAAATTTACATCGGTGCTCGCCGCCAACGTGGAGGTAGCATACTTGGTGCACTGAAATCTGTTCTAGCACCTCTCATATCCAATGTCGGTAGATCTTTAAAACGAAATGTTTTAAGTAATGCCGTTGGCTTTGCTGGTGATGTTGCTAGTGATCTTTCCAGAGGTAGAAGTTTTAAGAGCAGTTTGTTGAATCGTGGGAAGGAACGCGATTTAAAAACATTGAAGCAGACCTTTGCTGGTGTTACTCAAGGAAAGAAATCGCCTAAACGAATGAATAAAGGAAAAAGGAAACATCGCGGAGCTGGTAAGGTGCGATCTTCAGTCAAAAGGCATTCACGCAAACGTCGCAGAGGCTCTAATCATTCATCAGGCGCTAAACGACGACGCTGCCATAACTTCTAATCATGGAGTGTAAAACTTCCGGGTTTTGTTTGTTTGATCAACAAGCCATACAGACAGATATTCTTAGTTCAAGTATTGTAGATTATCATCCTCGAACAGCTGAGAATGCTGGCCCCATTGAATTTGTTATTCCTGGTGGTAGTGATGACTACATAGATTTGAGTTATGCGATGGTTGATTTGAGGTTTAGAATTCAGCAAGCAGATGGAACTGCTATTGACGATACACATAAAGTTGGACTGAACAATTTACCATTGACTACATTACTTCGCGATGTTTCTCTAACGATTGGAGAGCAGCAGGTGGAAGGTGGCCAAAGCGATTATCCCTATAAATCATATTTCAATCATGTATCACAGTTTCATCCGGCAGCACAAAAAAGTCATATGGAAGCCATGGGATGGTACAGAGATGAAGCAGGAAAATTTGATGCTGAAACAAACAGTGGCTTTGTAAAGCGATCTGCTATGATTAAAGATAATAAAGTATGTCAGCTATATGGTCCGCTGAATTTAGACTTCTTTAGACAGTCAAAGTTTTTACTCTGTAATACCAGCATGCGACTCAAGCTGACATTGAATAAGCCTGAATTTGAGCTGAATGCATTTGCTAAAGTTGACAATTTTAGAATTCATGTGGAAGATATTGCACTTTACATTCGTCGAGTAGCACCGAATCCAAGTGTCATTAGAGGACACGCTGAAGGTCTTTACCGCCAAAATGCCATTTACCCCGTTCAGCATACAAAGCTTCTCACCTTTACAATTCCGAAAGATCAAAAGAGTTTCATGAAAGACGGCCTCTTTCCATCGGAAGCACCGAAGCTCCTCATGGTGGCAATGGTTGAAAATGATGCATTTAATGGTAATATAAAGAAGAATCCTTTCAATTTTAGACACAATCAGTTAAGTGAAATTGCTTTACGTGTAAATGGTGTGAGTCATCCTGGTCCACCCTACAAAACAGATTTTGCTGCGGATCAATTTTTGCGCAGTTATGTTGATTTTATGGATGTCTTTGGCTCTTACAATACGGATGACACCAACGGACTCACTATGAAAGAGTTTAAGAGTGGATATACTATTTATGCATCTGATTTGACTGCTGACAGCGATATTAGTGCACCCTATCGTCAAGCGAACGTGCCTCATAATATTCGTTTGGATTTGACGTTCAAAAGAACACTACCTGAGACGATCAATGTATTAATTTATGCAGTCTTCGATTCAAATATTGAAATTACAAAGTATCGTGACGTGATTCTTCAGTATAATCGTTAATGAGTTGGTTGACTGCTGAAGATATTAAAACTAAAGTACAGCGTAATGCAGACGAAGAGACGTTCAAAGCTTTCGATAATGTCTATTCGCTCGATACTTTACCACCTGCAGTAAATCACTATCCCATCTTTATTGTGCTAAACACTCATTCGCAGAATTTAGGCGGTGAGCATTGGAAAGCGATCTTTATTGGAGAAGACCGACGTGGTGAACTATTTGACTCTCTTGCTCAACCTCCAAATATACCAACACAGCAGTGGTTGAGAAAACATACGCGTCAATATCAGCGAAATGAACGCATACTACAACATCCACTTTCATCAACGTGTGTTGCTTTTGTACTGTACTTCATCTTAAAACATTTACATGTATCTCGATTTGTATCTGTTATTCAAAACTTTTCATGTAATCCATCCTCTAATGAAAAAATGATTTGTAAGTTCTATCATGATTTGAAATAAAAACATCATGTTCGACAAATTGTTTTTTATTTTACAATCCGCTGGGTACGTACATACTCGATGAGATAGTCTAGGATCACATTTGCTTGTACATGAGATTTTAGTCCTGTAATGATCACTTTACTATTATGAAAGATTGCAACATGCACAGGTAACCAACAACTAATGAGAGCTGCAGGAAAAAGTTCGGGTTCATAACACAAATTGTAACTGCTGGTACGAATCTTCAAAAATGATACACTTTCACTCAATTGAGTAGAGATCACCATATTGTCCACAGTCAGATTCGACATCACACACCTCTCCCTCTTCCATATCCGACGTAGTAGTCTCTGTAGCTCTAAGCGCATTGACTGCGCCGATGAATGAGAAAGGGCGCCGAGAATCTGTACAGTCCCATTTGGGAAGAGTTCAAGATTCCGTGAATTTTTCATCTTCACCACTAACATTTGAGTTCGGCCCGGGTAATACTTGCTGTTTGGAAGGTGTTGGTGTAATGTTGTGAGATAGATTTTGGTGTAGAGTCTGAAGCGACGGAGAATGTTGACGATGGTGTAGCGATGGCGCTTCATGATGAAAGAATGAGTAAATTGAGCGATGCACCTTCCTTTTATACTTCTCCCAACTACCTTGATGAAATGTGAAGTTAGTATGGAGTTGGGAATGATAGAGTTGAATTCGTCGTTTGTTGACGCGCAACCAGATGCGATTTCCAATACGTGAATGTCTTTTCATATAGAAGTATTTCAAGTCCTTCATGATATGATGTAGAGATTGAAAATGACGATAAGATAAAGCAAACTCTCTTCTCACATTTCCAGTTGAATCTTTGAAATAGACGTTTCGATCATGATCCGTTTCAATACGTTGTAGGGAATCTAATTTCCAACTCATGGTGCGTGGCAGTCATGTCTGATTAAGATTTGCATAGTAGGGCGATGAACTCACGACGAATAAATGTCATGATGGAGCGATGTATGTATCTTCTATACTTCTCCCAATTGTATTTGCGAAATGAGAAACAGTTTGCGGAATGAGAATGACAGATTTGAATTTCATTTCTGTAATGTTGAAGCCAAACTTGATCACCCAAGGAGATGAATCTTAATGTTTCAAAATATTCCAAATCCCTCATGATATCATTGAGGTTGACAAATTGTCGCCATGTTAATGTAACACCTCTTGATGTATGACCATGAGAATTTTTGAAATGTACGTTTCCATTACGATCAACTCTGATATATTGTAGAGAGTCCAAAATCCATGTCTTCATGATGTTATGCAAAGTCGCAGATCAGCAATATAAAAATTTCGTTTTATCATATTTTGCTTAGCAATGCGGCCGCAAATAGATTTGCTAGTAATCGAGCCGCACTCTTTTCTACTCCCATTGATCATACACAACAGCTAAATGGAAAGTGGGAAGTGGGTGTTACTCAGCTTGTTTATAGCAACTGTGTCTATACTTTTGATCATGAGGTGATGACTATTAATATGAGACGCACAGCTGCTTACCAATGTGAAAAGGGCTGCCGAGTATACATTCCACAGTGGCCAAAGAAAGATCTCTTATCATGTAAAAAGTATATATATGATTTCCTGAATAAAGCGTGTAAACATATTGTCCAATTTACTCCGCACAATGATGATCATAATTATGTACATCATGTAGTTGAGAAAGATTGGATTGTTGGTTTAAGTCCAAGTTTAAGAAATGATTTAGGTTACCTCGCTAGCGCCTTAACAAGCTATGATAATTATAACGTTAATTATCACCCAAGTGGTCATAAACAGTTAATATATCGAGAGGAAGCTTATTATGTAGATCTTATTCCAAAAAATGAGAAGACGTTGGTGAAGAAGATTGTGATTAAGCCAAGAAAGACAAACATGACTCCTGAAACATTATTGAAGAAATTTAATTATCTCCTTCGAGTTGATGGTAAACAAGTGGCAACATTGACTTATATCAAATCATCTAATCATATTGCAATAAGTAAATTAAATGATGATAATCTAGTATTAGTTTGTTCAAAAGATTTTCATCAGTTCTTACGACATCGTTCTGTTCATGGAAAATTTGATATGCAACATTTACCATGTGAAAGGCCAAATCAATTTGATACAGAATGGACCGTATCTTTATACAGAAAGTGTGTAGAGCCTTTACGTGGTATCTTACATGAAGCAAGAGTGTTGATGCCTCGCATTATTACTTCAGTTAAATTGGTTGTAGATTATTTAAATGAAGTGATTAATGAGCAACAAATTTCATTTTCTGAAAAAAAGGTGTTTTGTCTCTCACTATAAGTGGAAAAGGTATTGAACTAATTATGGATAAAACTCTAATGGACATTTTGGGTTTTGATCAAAATATCTTTAAAAGTGTTACTGTAACCAAAGCTAGCTCAGACATGTCACTATCGCGTCGTATTAACTATTTTCAGATATATTCCAATATTGGTGAAGATGTACGTGTGGGAGATGTTGAAGCTCTATTGCTAGCAATGATACCATACCAGCCAAAAAGCTGCAGTATTTTATCTGAGCATACTTTCAAGAAAGTGCATTATACAAAGCTGAAATCAAACTACATCCCA
Source organism: Prostheceraeus crozeri (assembly GCA_907163375.1). Taxonomy (NCBI): domain Eukaryota; kingdom Metazoa; phylum Platyhelminthes; order Polycladida; family Euryleptidae; genus Prostheceraeus; species Prostheceraeus crozeri. Next base: position 232,723 of record CAJQUW010000244.1, on the reverse strand, counting down.
CAAATTGATATTGCAATTTATGACGATGCTGGTGCGTTGATTTCTTTTCATAAAGATGCTGTGACAAGTATCACACTCCATTTCCGAATGAAGAGTTAATGCAAAAGTATGCTAATATATTTTTCCAATGTGAATAATATGGAAAGTGAAAATAAGGACTCGTTTCAAATCTACTTGCCCAGTAATGCTTCTATGAATAAATTTCCCAAAAATAAACCATCAGACTATCGAGTAGAGTTAAATCGCCCACTACATTTAGAAGGTGAATGGGAGGTTGGCGTTTCTAGTATTTGCTATGATAGCAATATTCAGAATGTGAATGATTTGGAAGAAATGATATTGACTCCTCGCACCCATGATGGAATAACGATGAATAATGCATTCCAGTTCCAATACAATTTAACGTCAGATGGAAAGTGGAACTATGAATGGATTCAGATAAAATCAGATTATTATGGTCCATTTGGGAATGAGAAAATTTTTAAGGCATTCAATAGTGGTAATACTTCCATCATTAAGAATAAGGATCAGAAAGTTTATGAGTTTACTATCTGTCATTGGAGTGGGAGACAGTTCCTTCGCTTTCATTCTTTTACTAAAGGTCTTACACTGAGGTTGGATAATGAATTCTATCCACATCTCGGTTTTGGTCATGGACTACATCTAACGTCAATTGCTACTGCAAATGTTAAAAAAGTTTATTCAAATCGAATGAACAAATTTCATTATAAATTTAAAATATTTGATGAAGATGTTGTAGAATGCGAAGAACGCATCATTTTGAAAAAGCGTGGTGTTCAACCTTCATCACTTATTGAGTTAGTAAAACGATGGAATGAGACTGTGGGTAAGAAGTATGGAGAGAAAATTATGGCGGACAAAAATAAGTTGGTTATTCAGAAATATAATGACAAACTTACAGTTTATTTCTCTCCAACCTTGCGTCATTTTGTAAGACATCCAACACCTATTATTGGAAGTGGTCTGGTGTATGCTTCTCATGAATATCACACTAAAGCTGATTCAGTTAATGATGAATGGTGGGTGGACATCTATGGTAATCGCATCAAGAAAATTTACCAGTGTTATCAAGAATCTAAAGTTGCTATCAATATAATGCCGCGTCTATATCATACAGTTGAAAGCTTCATTCATGTAGTAAATCCTTATATACAACAGAAGTTGAAACATGTGATGAAAAGTAAATATGATGTAAAGACACACCACATTTCGTTTTCAATTGAAAATCAACGCGTTGTTCTAAAACTGGGTGATGACATTCAATGTCAATTGAGTAAAAATTTGAAAAAAACTCTTTGGTTTTTCAATGCTACAATGTACCTTGGCTGTCCACACTCTGTTAAGCTATTATGAAATTGTGACATGAATGGTGAAAACATATCTTCAGTCACTTCACCAGATTCAGGTGCGAGTGGGAAATCAGCAGTTTTATTTTTAATACTATTTGGATAAATCAAATCCACATCAAAATAATATCCCCAATCACCTTCATCTGGAATATTCAGAATGTTTGAAGGGTTGGAGTAATACGCAAGCTCATCTTGATTTAACCAACTAAACTCGGAGTGAGATAGTGGTTTAGACAGTGAACTGCCATATAAATTATTTTGGTCATAGTACTTTAGGTGGATATGATCATTACCTACTGTTTTAGATTTTATGTTATGTTTATTCACAAATGTGAGACCACCGCGTATTCCGCGCTCAAATATGTTATACATCTCCGGGTATTGTAAGAGATGGATGGTCTCACCAGTCATTTTAAAGGCTGATTTAAAGGACATGGCTGGTAGACTGACAAAGTGGACAGGATCTAATTTCTCTTCTTCTAATGCCACTCGTCGAAATTCCTGAAAGACATCAGCCAGCAAAATGACATCTAATTCTAAGTAAGCGATCATATAATCGCCAAACGTTTTACAATCAAATTTTAACCATGCCTCTTGAGCATGTTCATAGTCCTCTACTGGACAATCTTGACCCGTCAAATCGTTTTGGAATTTGTCAATGGAAGGAAGGGTTGTTTCATTTAGTTTTAGACATTGAGCTAAAATACGCATAGGGAAAGACTCCTTTGCGAGTGATTATTTCATCCGTTAAGTCTGGATAGTGTTTCTTCAAAGTTTGACTATGGGGAAGAAACTTGAGATTACGAACGAGAGAAGCTAGTGACGCTGACATGAATTGGAATGAATCTAAAAATTTTATTTCGAAGAAGACTGTCATATTTTCTTTAGTTTTATCTACTGGTACTTTTGCTGTCATTGCCATGAATTTTTCTCTCGTTTGCGCTATTACATTAAACTGCCACGACTTCATCTGGCTCAACCCTCCTTTTATGAGCATATGACTGTCATAGCCCTTAAAGTTATGAAAAATGACGGGTAGTAGACGACGTCTCAACCTAAGTGAAAAGTTACATTTGGAGCAGAGTGCGTTTCTAAATTTACCAGTGATGTGATCATGATCACGCACTTTCTTAATTTTATCGTCATCAAACGTTTCATGACATTTAGGACAGGATGTGCAACTTTCAAAATTTTTGTTTGTCTTCATCTGACATATGTAGTGACTTACTCTGCAATTGGGAATCATATGATTGTTGAAATTTAGCAGCTTTATCGAGAAATTCTAGAAATTTTGAAGTGCAATCTTCACCTTGCCAAGTATGCATTTTGTTTTGTCTATTCCTAAAGTGTTCATGCCATACTTCATAGCAGGATATGGCTGCTGGCTTGTGGATGATATCATCAATGTAGCATTCTATGTCTGCGTAAATGACACGCAGGGGACTTAATTCGTCACCATTATCTCTATGTGAAAATATTTTATCTTTGGGCATGCGTTCCATTTCTAATTTACCTCGCTTGCACCATTCATAGTGAGTTTCAAATTTATCTTTACTCCAAAAGGAGCGGATGCAGCGGTCGCATACAAAATGTTCACCTCTTTTAGAGTGCCCCAAGTGAGTGTACAAGCGAGAGATTTTGGGTATACCACAGTAGTGCCATTCCTCGCTATCATCTTGTTTTACTAATAAGAGGTTGACTACACGTTCATAACAAGTTGAACGTGAATTATAGCGGGCACCCTTCAACCCCTTCTCCCACACGTGAACGACAATTTTAATCTTATTATGTTTTTCGAACGTTTCTACATCTTTGATTTTCATGTTGTTACTATCACAACCTTCAAAGTCTAGTTCATTCTCCCACTGTCTATAGCTATAGGTGCGATCTCGATGCGCGTTGATATCATTATAGTGAAGGATGGATAGGACTGCATATTTGAAACACTGTGATTTACAATCGACATTGATGACAGCTTTCTTATTATACAACGTTTTTGGTAGTTTAAATGTGCCTCGAGCTGCATGACTTTCTAATAGGGAAATTTTGAATATGGCTGAGTCCACACCATCAAAAATGAGAGCGCTGTCGAGTTGATTAAATTTATCTACATTTGATTTTAAACATTGAATGTGAAAATTTAGCCAAGACTCGCAGTCTACAACTTCGGTTGCGGAAGAGGAAGGAACATGAAACTGTATTCTCTCCGTCACTTGACCCGTTTGAAAATCTATTTTAATATATTTTAGTGTAAGGTAGATGAGCGCCTTCATTCTAAAATTGTCTAAATTGTTAAAGAGCGCTTCGATAATGTTAGAATTTTGAAGGAGCCACTCAGAAAAATACACTATTTGAGTATTGGACTCCATGCAGTAGTCGCGTACTAAATTATTATGTGAAACATTAATGAGGGAGATGGTAGAGGTACCGTTGGTGTAGTAATCATTTGCATGCGTGTGTTGAAGTCTGTGCGAAGATCGCTGAAAGTGACTATCAAAAGAAAGAGGGCACAAATCGCAAGGAAAGGAGATGTCATCGTCAGAATCAACTTCACCTCCGGAGATTGATGCCGCTTTGCGTTGACACACACGTTGCTTGATGTGTCGAAGGAGACTGTGCTTCCTTGTAAAAATATTTCCGCAGTCAGCACATTCCCACTCGTTGCCTTGTCGCGAGAGTCCTGAGGTGGAACTAACATCACCTGAAAGAGAAATCATTCTATCATCTCTGTTTAAGTCTCAGTGTATTGTTACAACCTACCTTCACTCAACAACTCTAAACTTTCCTCGAGAAGGGAGGGCTTTGGTGATGAAGTAGATGCCTGAAATTGAGGAAGATGCTATTAGCCACACGTTTGAGGGAGATGAGAGAGGAAATCTTCAACTTACCATTTCAAGGAAATTATGTTTAAGGTTGATTCTTCAACAAGATAGAGACTTCACTAGAGAACAGTTTACTTACACGTCTCAAAGACAGAGTGAAATGACACGGATGTCACTTTACATATATACTTTCATATTCATCATTCATTGGCTGTTCATTCTGATTGGTTGCTTGTTTATACTTAAGAATTAGAAAACATTTCAAAGTTATTATTCACAGTCAACATGACAAGCCCTCCGACAACACCGAACACAAAATTCTCTTCTCCATGCTCATCACCAAAGGCGCTCGTTGCACCAAACGCTCCAACGAAGGGGAAGGTGGAGAAGGTGTACCGACTGGACAATATCAGAAAGTTGTCATTACCAGCGGACGACGAAGAGGAGAGTGTATGTGAGAAGGAGTGTCCCGACTTAACAGGCGTGAGGTGGAAGTATCTGCAGTACGATACTGATGATGTGATGGAGATCACCAGCACCAAATTCCTCCACCAATTATGGGAATGGTACACCCCTAACTCCCAGTCACGAACTGTGAAGTCAGACTCTGGGACGATATTGACGATGAAGACCTTTTGAAATGCATACCATAATAAATTTTTATTTCGTATTATCTTTGCTTTCATACTGACTTACTTGAATGGGGCTTCAGTGGATGATTTAACCATGTATACTTTTTCATTTGGAAATAGTAGCACGCTTAGTTTAACTTGTAAATCTTATAACATTTCATATGGGTGATGATGGTAGTTGAAATAGTGTTAAATAAAATTAAGATGGCTTACACTTCTGATACAGGGATAGCAATCGACTGCGATCCATGTGTAAAGAGCTTGTTAGACTACGGATGGGCTTAAGTGGATGATTTAACCATGTATACTTTTTCATTTGGAAATAGTAGCACGCTTAGTCTAACTTGTAAATCTCATAACATTTCATATGGGCGATGATGGTAAATGAAATAGTGTTAAATAAAATTAAGATAGCTTACATTTCTGATACAGGGATAGCAATCGACTGCGATCCATGTGTAAAGAGCTTGTTAGACTACGAAAGAGAGAAGTGTGTTATGTTGCGTGTGGCGCGTGAGTGTCCTCCCATTTCATTCCATTCATCAATTCGTCTCATTGATAGAGACAGGTAGAACTCATGGTTCTCATAACGTATGCAATGGAAAGTTTATAAGGCAACCTTCGACAGCTGGCTAAATGTCGCCCTGGCGTGAATGCATACTACGTTGAGACAGAGGCAATCACTTGCAAACATGATGCAGAGAGGTTTAACAAGATTGATCATTGCCGAATGTCCCTTGCGGTATACATAGCTACGGGTTTCACCGCCGCCCTTTACAGGAACGCCCGTCGAAAGGAAGTATTAAACCGAACTTCATTTGCAACGTTCAAGTTGACTGATAGCAGATTCAACTTAATGATAGTATTCGCCAGTCTGAAGACTGCCCAGGGCAAACCGCGTGGAGGTTCTATCATGTCTTGCCCCATGGTGGCCCTTAAGAGAGCCGGTGGTTCGTTCTCGGGAGTGACAAGTTGACTATTGGCTTGAATAGTCAATAGGTATGACGGTTAGTTTCTCGTATACCCTATACCGCCTAAGCCGTGCTGGTGCATCTGGCACTTTTCGGATGCGAGTGGTATTTGGAGTCCACACCTCATCCGTCCAAACGATCTTCTTGATCTTCCCCTTCTTCTCATCCTCTTCATCCCACTCGTCGAGGATGATGAAGTCGGGAATGGTGTTGTCTTCATCCCACTCGTCGAGGATGATGAAGTCGGGAATGCTGTTGGTAGGAGACGTTGCTTCCATCGTGACTTAAAATTGAATGAGAAGCGCTACAATCTTCTGGCTTATATAGGGTTTTCAACAATGAATTGCTCAACAGCGAATCAGAATGCTTCAGGGATGGCAATCGACTGCATAACGTTCAAGTTGACTGATAGCAGATTCAACTTAATGATAGTATTCACCAGTCCGAAGACTGCCCAGGGCAAACCGCGTGGAGGTTCTATCATGTCTTGCCCCTAGGTGGCCCTTAAGAGAGCCGATGGTTCGTTCTCGGGAGTGACGTGATGGGGTGGTGAAGGCAGGGAAAAGATCTGCAATGAAAACGATATGTATTAGAATAGGATATACTATCTTATTTGCTTTTCACTTACCAAGTTAGCCATCCTTGTGTAATCTCGCGGGCTTCCTCACTGAAAATTTATGGAGATGCCCGCGCATACATAGAGTGGCGTGGAGGCATTTCTTCCTCGGATGGCCATTGTAACAGATTATCCTCTCGTCCAGACTTTGGTTGACGAGGACTTGACCGTCCAGATGGTTATCCCGAATAGGGATGTGGAACTGAAACATTCTGTCCTCATTCAAGCGATTCCATTCATTCCTGATGCTCTCCAACTTCGCAAAAGACTCTCTCTCATCACCCTGCCAACTCACACTCCTCTCCAACTCAGCATTGCTCGCTCTCAATACACTCATCTCCTTCATCAACTCCTCATACTTCGACTCTGCCTCTCCCATTCTCCTCTCTGCAGCACTCGTCCTCTTCTCTCGCTCATCATTCTCGTCTTCCAACACTCGCACATTCTCCTTCAACTCTTTAACAACACGCCTCATACGGTTATTCTCATCTGCCACCTCCTTCATTTTCAGCTCACTCAACTCACTCAACGTTCTCTCATTCACCTTCTTCAAACTTTCGTACCGGTCAACCAACAAAGCATGTGCCGCTTGCTGCGACACATGCTTCTTTTCAATGTCCTCATCCCACCGCGCCGACTGCTTCCGTAACCCACCACCCTTCACTATTGGGGAAGATGAGCTCTGCGGGGGGTCGGTAATGACAATATTTGACACCTCCGACGACGAAGAGCTCAACTTCCTCACACGTTTCCTCACTCGCTCCCTATCCAAATCCACATCATCACTCTCAAACACTCTCTTCCGCCACTTTTCAGCCTTCAAACCGGCCACAGCGTTTTCCACAGCATTCCCACTAGCATTCCCAACAACATTCCCACTAGCATTCTCAACAAAATTCCCACTAGCATTCTCAACAAAATTCCCACTAGCATTCTCAACAACATTCTTGGCCTCTTTCTCTTTCCCCAACATTCGCTCCTTCTCAGCATTCATCAACTCCACAAATCTCAAATCGGTCACCAACCCTCCTGTACACTCACCATGCCTCAGATAAAACTCGGCCTCCTGCCCAACAACCAACAGCACCCTGCACTTCACACAAGCAACCCTACTCAGGATAACCATGTGGTCGGCCCCTGCCTTCTTGATGTGGTCCTTGAGACCGTCTCGGCGGTTAATTCGGCCGCACACACACATTTTAATGTGGAATTTCTTATTTTTGTCGTTATTGACCATGGCTGCGATGTCTCGTTAACCGTAAGATAATGAAATTTGTATAAGTTTGGAATCATGTAGTATACAGCCTAAACCATTACACTTAGTGAGGAATGATAGATTTGAGTGTAGTGAGTGGTACTCGATCCCGTCGACAGCCCGAAGGCCTTGTACTGATCACTAGGGAAGTGAGAGATCTTCCCCGATGCCCGCTATTTACAGCTGAAGACATCATTGTCACTGCCCCGAAGTGGTAACAGCAACGCCGAGTCAAAGGTAGTAATCAGTAGCTGGGATCTAACCCCTCAAAGCTGCCTTAGACTTAGTTAAATTTCAAATCTGATAGCAGATTTGAATGTAGCATACGGCCTAAAACATAATGTCATCATTCAACACTTATTCAACATTCAACATTCAACTTAGTCAACATTCAACATAATGTCAACACTTAGTGAGGAATGATAGATTTGAGTGTAGTGAGTGGCACTCGATCCCGTCGACAGCCCGAAGGCCTTGTACTGATCACTAGGGAAGTGAGAGATCTTCCCTGATGCCCGCTCTTTACAGCTGAAGACATCATTGTCACTGCCCCGAAGTGGTAACAGCAACGCCGAGTCAAAGGTAGTGATCAGTAGCTGGGATCTAACCCTTCAAAGCTGCCTTAGACTTAGTTAAATTTCAAATCTGATAGCAGATTTGAATGTAGCATACGGCCTAAAACATAATGTCATCATTCAACACTTATTCAACATTCAACATTCAACTTAGTCAACATTCAACATAATGTCAACACTTAGTGAGGAATGATAGATTTGAGTGTAGTGAGTGGCACTCGATCCCGTCGACAGCCCGAAGGCCTTGTACTGATCACTAGGGAAGTGAGAGATCTTCCCCGATGCCCGCTCTTTACAGCTGAAGACATCATTGTCACTGCCCCGAAGTGGTAACATCAACGCCGAGTCAAAGGTAGTAATCAGTAGCTGGGATCTAACCCCTCAAAGCTGCCTTAGACTTAGTTAAATTTCAAATCTGATAGCAGATTTGAATGTAGCATACGGCCTAAAACATAATGTCATCATTCAACACTTATTCAACATTCAACTTAGTCAACATTCAACATATTGTCAACACTTAGTGAGGAATGATAGATTTGAGTGTAGTGAGTGGCACTCGATCCCGTCGACAGCCCGAAGGCCTTGTACTGATCACTAGGGAAGTGAGAGATCTTCCCTGATGCCCGCTCTTTACAGCTGAAGACATCATTGTCACTGCCCCGAAGTGGTAACAGCAACGCCGAGTCAAAGGTAGTGATCAGTAGCTGGGATCTAACCCTTCAAAGCTGCCTTAGACTTAGTTAAATTTCAAATCTGATAGCAGATTTGAATGTAGCATACGGCCTAAAACATAATGTCATCATTCAACACTTATTCAACATTCAACATTCAACTTAGTCAACATTCAACATAATGTCAACACTTAGTGAGGAATGATAGATTTGAGTGTAGTGAGTGGCACTCGATCCCGTCGACAGCCCGAAGGCCTTGTACTGATCACTAGGGAAGTGAGAGATCTTCCCAGATGCCCGCTCTTTACAGCTGAAGACATCATTGTCACTGCCCCGAAGTGGTAACATCAACGCCGAGTCAAAGGTAGTAATCAGTAGCTGGGATCTAACCCCTCAAAGCTGCCTTAGACTTAGTTAAATTTCAAATCTGATAGCAGATTTGAATGTAGCATACGGCCTAAAACATAATGTCATCATTCAACACTTATTCAACATTCAACTTAGTCAACATTCAACATATTGTCAACACTTAGTGAGGAATGATAGATTTGAGTGTAGTGAGTGGCACTCGATCCCGTCGACAGCCCGAAGGCCTTGTACTGATCACTAGGGAAGTGAGAGATCTTCCCCGATGCCCGCTCTTTACAGCTGAAGACATCATTGTCACTGCCCCGAAGTGGTAACAGCAACGCCGAGTCAAAGGTAGTGATCAGTAGCTGGGATCTAACCCCTCAAAGCTGCCTTAGACTTAGTTAAATTTCAAATCTGATAGCAGATTTGAATGTAGCATACGGCCTAAAACATAATGTCATCATTCAACACTTATTCAACACTTATTCAACATTCAACTTAGTCAACATTCAACATAATGTCAACACTTAGTGAGGAATGATAGATTTGAGTGTAGTGAGTGGCACTCGATCCCGTCGACAGCCCGAAGGCCTTGTACTGATCACTAGGGAAGTGAGAGATCTTCCCTGATGCCCGCTCTTTACAGCTGAAGACATCATTGTCACTGGCCCGAAGTGGTAACAGCAACGCCGAGTCAAAGGTAGTGATCAGTAGCTGGGATCTAACCCCTCAAAGCTGCCTTAGACATAGTTAAATTTCAAATCTGATAGCAGATTTGAACTCAGCATACTTGAAAACCTTAGTCTACATGTTAAAACTTTGAAAAAACTGAAAATTAAGAATTTTTAAAAAATTCCGATATTTTTACTACTCATACTACTTTTAAAAAATTTTATCAGTAGTAAAGACACTATCAAACTCTATCACACAAACTTTGAAGTAAGAAGATAGCTTTCCTACTTCAAAAGATAGAGTCCTTTGAAACACCCGATATCGGGAGCTCAGAGCGACGACCGTCGCTTACCTCGTCTTTCGATGAAGTGATCAGACTTACGCTGCCGGGGGGTTTATATATGCTCGGAAGAAAACTTAAAATGGCTCTATCTCCGAAAGTATTTATTGTATGCGATTATACCGACATGCGGTTTGTTGCAAACGATTCGTCTCATCATTTTCTATCATATGACACCTGAACCATTCTCATGTGACCACGGGAAGTCGGTGGGTCAGCACATGTCCATGTAACATGCCACAAGTGAAAAAATTCCTAAGTGTGGGAGCTCCAGTGTGGTGAAAATTTTGAAAAATTTAAAACTTCCGAATTTCGACCTGGGACCTTTACCAAAACATTTTTCATCAAATTTCACTGACCCCCCCTCCCCCTCGTTCTGAGAAATTTGATGAAAAATGTTTTGGTAAAGGTCCCAGGTCGAAATGCCACACTTTGGAAAATTTTCAAAATTTTGACCATACAAAGCCACTCTGACACTTAGGATTTTTTCAGGTGAGCTACGACATTCCACCCTCCCAACCTGGCCGGCACACCACGCCAACCTGGAGAGCGCATCACAAACCACCGCTCGCTACGTCGGCCGGCCAGAGGGGGGGACGTCAGACTCGAAGCAACACGGCGGCTCACCACGACCGACTCGGCTGACAGGAGGGGGGGACGTCAGCGACGGCGGCCATCTTGCGCGGTCCAGTGGTTGAGTTTTACTTACTACTCTCGAGGATGTCAACGACAAAAATGGGGGGGGGAAGGAATAGAAGTACCTCGTAGTGTTATACTTCGAAACGCTATAACAAGTGATAACAATATGTGCTTTTGCAGACATCCATAAGACTCCACCGATTTCATATGACGTGGAGGAAGTAAGTCCCTTGTATGATGTGCGAGTTGTACATCTATGTGAGACGAATCTGACAACTCGGTTGCACATTAGGTTTTATGCGCATACTTGTATAATGGTTGTCGACATTCTAACATCTTGCCGTAATTTTAGACACTTACTTTTGCCTCCAAACTTGTACATGAGAATGTGATTAGTGCTTTGTTTACTTTCTTCATCCGGTTACCGTCCTTTTCTCCACCTGTGTTGGGTTGGACTATTCAATGGTATAGTCCAATCATTCAGTCATAATGTTTGTGTAATTTGGGTAGACCTTAGAAAATTCAAATTCTTTCTTTGTGAAAGTAGATCTATAATTACTGCATAAGTGCCCTACTTTATTAATTGTTGTGCTATAGTTGTAATAAATATTTCTTGATAATCACTTTCGTTACTTAGATGTTCTTCTCTTATTCGGTTGCTATATAACGCACAATATAAAGTAACTATAGTATTTAGTATTTTTAACTTTATAAGCGAAAACATAGAGCATTTCATTTTAATCAAAATCTGCAGTCTGCGTGCCATCGGATTAACGTGTGTTTTTCTTGATCATATCTGACATGAAGAGGAACTAGGTAGAACTCGGCAGGCGCGCAGATTCCTAGTAGGTATCATGTGTACATCATTCTGTGAAAGTCTCATTTTCGGTCTCGTTCTTTGCAGAAACTCCTTCTGGCTGCCGGACTGTACTTTCGATTCACGCGCTTGACTCCAGAATACGAAAATTGTAAATCAGAAAAAGTTAAATGAATATCAGCTTTATTGAATGTGATTCAGATGACATGAAATAAACTCTTGACACTCCGAGAATACAAAGATTTCACTTAGTTTACATTGAAAGAGAAAAAACAGAAAAGAATATATTTGTCGTAATGAAAATCAAAAATTACAGAGACAATTATGAAAAAACAGTTATTCGCAAGTAAGGTCAGAGAGACCATTAATGACCAGAGAGCTTAAAACGACGAAGCTATTTTGCCGGCGATTAGCAGTGCACATTGGGACCAAAACATGTTTTTGTATAGATTTAGGAATAATGTAACACAACGGATGTCCGGGGTGCAAGCACTTGTTGTAGAAGGTTTTAAAAGCCGCCAGTCTAATTGCATGAAATCTTGTCATGTCATTGCCACAAGAACATTGTGCAGGGCAAATCAGTCGCCTTCCTCGTTTATACAAACTGTTGATAATATGATTAATTTCATAACTGAAAACACCAAATAACTGAGTACAATACATGATTAAATTTTCTATTAACATGTGGAAAGTCAACCACAATTCGTCATGTTGTAGAACATCCTTCAAGATTTTCAACAAATATAGACGTTTTGAGCATCTTTTTACTAATAAACTGAAATGGGAATCCCATTTTAAAGTTTCATTCCACACAACACCAAGTAATTTGCATTCGCTGACAATTTCAAAAGGGAAAGGAAAATACATCTCAAAGTTTTTCTTTCTTATACAAACACATTTTGATTTTGACAAATTTAATTTCAGATAATTCTTTTCTGCCCAGTCATTTATAGTACAAAATTCAGATGTAATCATTTCGATAGATCCAGGTACATCAGATTTAAAAATTGGACACACTTGAGACACGTCATCAGCATACATTATTAATGATGTGTTATGAGACAGGGACATTATGTCGTAACAATACAAAATGAACAAAAACGGGCACAAAAGGGAACCTTGAGGAGCTCCGCTAAGCACCTGCAAATCTGAGCTAACAATTGACCCAAATTTGACCCTTTGATAACGATTACTTAAGTAAGAAGACATAAACTCAACAAAACGCATAGGAACTGAAGAAGTCTTAATTTCTGAAGCAATACTTTGTGAGTGATGGTATCGAAGGCCTTTGAAAAATCATAATTCAAGAGCATGCAATCAGTAACATCAGGTTTTTCTAACAATTCTGTAATAATATGATGTAAGGCAACAATACAGGATGTTGTACATGAATTTCTGTTATAAGCAAATTGAAAGCTGGGTACACGTTCATAGAACGCAGTACGCATGGTCGAAAGTAGATGATGTTCTAAAAGTTTAGCCGGGACACTTAAAAGTGTGATGGGTCGAAGATTTTCGAAACAGACAGGAGAACATTTCGGAATCGGAGACACAGTACATTTTTCAAATCTTTTGGAACATAACACTGAATGATGATAGAGTTTATTATGTTACACAGTGGCTCACAAATATATGGCGACGCTAACTTATAGAAACAGTTGCAAATTCCGTCAGAGCCCGTAGCTTTATTAGTAGACAAGTTCTTTAAGAACAGAAAAACATCATGCGGGCTAGTTAGGGGACACCAATCATCATCATTGTGATTTGAAGTTGTGTCAGATGAATGGTATGGAAAGCGGTCTTCCGAGTGAAAATGTTTTGCAAAAGATTCATTGATAGCATTAGCTGCACTCATGGCATCAGAAAACTCATGTAAAATAGGAGCTAAAGGATTTTTCACATTATTGCCTTTAACATCAGATACTACACTCCAAATGTTACGAGATGATCTTCTTGACCTCTCAACCCAAGACATTTTACACTTCTTGATTTCTTCTTTACATTTATGTTTATAGATATTATACATATGAAAATTTTTGCAACGATATGCAAACCATCTTTTACTAATCAAATCTTTTAAGTAAGCTGACATCCAAGGTTTGTCACGAGTAGACATGGCAATCGATTTACTTGGGATTACAGATAAACATGATTGAAACAACGTGTAAAATATTTCAAGTTTTTTATCCAGATCATCAACATGATACAATTCATGAAAGGAACACATATTTAAGCGAGTGATAAAGTCCGCAATATGACAACTCTTCAAATCATATAAAGTACGATATTCCTTACAATCAGTGTTAGTGTCAATGTTCACTGGGGATAAAAGTATTTGGCAATGTGAGCATCTACGTCTTGAAGTCAATGGAGGACCAACTGAAGCATCCATATATATTTGGTCTAAAGAACGGCTTACTAGAAAGCGATCTAGTATCGAAGTACCTCGAGTAGGCATTAGCACCTTGTCAAATAGATCATGAGAACTTTGCAGGAGAGATGTATCAAAGTGATTCAGATCACCACAAAGAATAACATGAATATCAGAGAATACAACAGTTACATCATCAATGAATTCAATTAAATAATCAGATATCTCTGTCGAAGAAGCTACACACCTACTCACATCGGGTGGAATATATAGGGCAAGCAAGAGATAATGCGATGAGCCAAAACGAAATTGCACGATTATATATTCGCATGAAAGTTCACTGAGGCGAGAAGCAATTAGACGTTTCACTTTGACAGAAGAACGTAGCCACAAAGCTACTCCACCACCAGAGCGTCCAGTTCTATCACATCGCAATAAATGATACCCATTTAAAAGAAAAAGTGAATCATCATGATCATCATTTAACCAGGTTTCGGTAACTACAAAAATATCAGGATTGAGAAAGTCCTTAGTTATCCGCAAATCATCCATTTTGCCAGGAGTGGCAATTGAATGAGCATTTAACAGTAGTATTGATGGTGCCTGGAGACGTCAATCACTGGTTCTCAAAATAATCTTACCGTTCTTGATCATAACATTTTCCCCATTGTCGCGACGACACTTTAATTCCTGTCTCAAATTTCGTTCCTCCTCTTGCTGCTGCGGAGTTAGATCAGGCTTTAAAAATACCTTTCGAAACTGATTGGTGTCAGAAAGTTTGCCCAATTTCGGCGCTGCTCGCAAGATGAGATCTCTATTCATTTGTGACGAGAGAATTATTTTCATAGGCCTTGGTTTCTGTCGAGATGTTTCGTTGTCCAGTCGGAAACATCTTTCCACTTTAACATCTTCAATGACAATTTTTGAGAAGATATTCAATGCATCTTCTTTGTCGCAATTAGCACCTGGTGCATTCGTAGTTAACTGCTCAGGCATACCGAAAACAACAATGTTGTTCATATGATGCTCCCGGTCTTGTAACTCATTCAGAACATCAGTCTTGAGAGTACTATGAATGCTCTCGCTTACCATGACCAAATTCCTCTCCCATTTAATTTCAGCCTCGGTAATGAGCCGCTTGCTTTCAGAAATAAGTTCCCTCCTGATATCCGTAATCGCATCAGACACGGCATCTGCTACAATTTTTTTTCAGAGAGGACGAGGAAATTGATGGATTTTGGTCCGCCACATCAACTGCATCTTTCAACACCGAAACTAACTGCTTCTTTGTTGATTTGTCTAACTGTGAGACAGACATACGACGCACAGTCTTAAAAGATATATCGCCTCCTTCAGCCATGATATCACAGCAAGAATTACAAAGCCACAAAAATTTATGAAACTCTGCAACGGGAATCGAACTCTTCAAGGTTCAGGTGGTTTGTCGATGAGAAAGTGTTCCAGACAACACGGCTACTGAACAGAACTGTCGATTGTTGTTTGCACAACCAAGAAAACGTTAGGTTGAGGAAGAGGAGGTGGAGTAAGGTCACAATTTATCGCAGCAATATTTTCCCTGCAGAATTTTTCCATGAGAAGGGAACGTTTTGGGAAATGCTAACGCGGGAAACTGATTGCAGTGATGAATTTGAGAGCACGGAAGACGTTGTAGCAGCAGCACTTAATTCAGATTGCGGATGGAGGCGAGATGGGAGAAGTGATGATGTCGACCGATATCAGCGCGAACAAGGGGAGAATAAATCCCAGATGCAATATCAGAACAAAGAGATCAATTCGCCGAAGTAATATTCAAAGTTGAATAATGCCGAAAATTCGAAGCGAATCGAAGAGAATTCAATAATAATTTGCACGATGCCAACGATCAGGAGACGGTGCAACAAATGATACAAAAATCTTCTGTGTACGGCAACTGTTACCCGGGTAATTTGAGAAAAACGCTGTACCGTCGGAGCAAGCCTCAAGACACAACCGATAATCTTAATACATTGACCGTTGAAGGCTCGTTACGCAGAAGTACAGTCCAAGTGTATAACTTTACTTCAATAGAAAATCGACCAGACAATATAGAGTGCGCTTTTTTGCTTTTGCCATAAATATGTCTCGACGGGTATCTGAACAAAACTTTTCAGATGATTTATCATGCTAAGTCAACTTGTCCGGTTCAAAACCAGGCTTACTTTGGAAAGGCGTAAGGATCGACCGGATAACGCACAACGGTTATTGGCTCAATTCTAGTTTCCCCCGCCAGTACAACATGTAACTCTCATGTTGTGAGAGTTTCAGGCCCAACGGATGGCCGCTGCTACAGTTTCAATTTGGATGAATTGTACCTTCATTCAGCAGGTGTTGAGCAATAGATGGATTGTCGGTGACCTGATTGGCAAGACGAAAAACTGATGAGACGATGGCTTCAAAAAAATACTCGAGCATCAAGTTTCCAATCGCCGTGGAAGTTAGTCCAAGCGTGCGCAGTGTGCAGTTTTTGACGTCACATGTGAGTCACAGCCGCTGTCCATCAACGTCATTTTTCCAATGTCTAAGATGTTCATGTACCTCATGCTATGGTCCCTTCGTGTAAGCAAGACGCGCTATAGTGGCGCTGGTGGGAGAAACCTTGAAAAGAGTCAGCCAACCATTTTCCAGCCACGGGTCGAACCAAGCCATGAAGTGCTTACGGGTCGGGTAAGAAATGCTTAGTGGTCGTGTATGAAGTGCTCGTGAGATGTGTCGGGTCGGTAGAGTATCATGAATTCCCATAGAGTAAGGTTGGTCATGGGTTTTATGATTTCAAATTGAAATCAAATCTATTAACAAAAACTTTCTTATCTTATAAAAAGTCACAACTTATTGCAAATGTAATCAAAAAGTCACAACTCCATATGTTTACCACTTACATTCAAAACAACAAGGAATCGTCCAAAATCGATTCTGCTGACTTTCTCAGTAACTCTGAAGGAATATGGGCAATTTCTTCTTCAATGAGTCCTTGAGTTGCTGAATTGTGTTGGAGTTTCGACGGTACATCCTGAATTTCAAATAACTCCATAAAAAGAAATCGCAAGGACTTAAGTCAGGAGATCTCGGTGTCCACACACGCTCAAAATGAAGTACAATGATTCTTTCTTGGAAGAGATCACTAAGATATTTTCTCACCCTTTTTGACGTGTGAGGAGGGGTTGCATCTTGCATAACTGTCAAATTGCAATGTTGTTGGCACAAAGGCGAAGCACGTTCCCTCAGAAGAGTCAAATAAGTTTCTTGATTCACAGTGGCTGGTGGTTCCACAAAAAATGGAGCGGTGATGAAATCTTGAGTGAAACCACACCAAATTGTCACTTAAAGCGACTGTAGCGGTGTTGAAGAGGTCAGACTACAGAATTAAATATTTTGTTTATCTGCTTCGGTTTGCCAGAAGTCTGATTAATTCGAAATCGCCGGCACATCGAGGAACTTATTAGGTGGGCAGAAAGGAATTCCCAATACCCTACAGAGATAGCAAAAAAAGTCGCTTGCGGATTAATGTGAGTTCCAGCGAAGTGTTTCGATTGCCAAAATTCCTTCAGATTCGAAGACTTCAGATCATTGCGCACAAGTTTTCTCCATAATGTTGGCCCTTCCAATCATTATTAAAAAAAGTAGCAAGCGCACGAAAATTATTTCCCTTGATGATTTCACATCCTCTCCTAGGCATTGCTCACTGTATAGTGCATTCGGTAGCTCGCTCTCAGGGGAGACGGTCGGATAGCTAGCGTGGTGCTGCTCACCATCGTCGCTACTTTTATCTTGCCTTCCTGCGCGTCGGTTACACTGTGAACACTATCATTCTTCACTATCATCTTCAGTGCTTATCTCGTGATAAAATCTGGTGTTGGTATCTCTTACGTCGGCCTACATTACACTTTTTTATGAGCATTTTGAGCATTTTTGCACTTACTTCGCGTCGTATCCTTCAACCCGATTGGCTATCTCAGCGTGCACGCGTTTCCCTCCTCCCGCCAAACCCAGTGGATTATTGGTGTCACCGTGTTGCAGTTTTCGTTCACCTCTTGGCTAATATAACATTCAACGCCAGCATCTTCGACACTCTCTCTCCCCTCTGTCGTTACGTCATCATGATGATCGATGATACACTGCAGACCGCTGCAGCCACCGCTGCTTGCTGCTTCTCCCTAAGATGGTGACTGGTGAGGTGACGACACGATCAGCTGTTTCACTAACGCTCAACGTCATCGGCAGAGAACTCTATCACGCTTGCACTTCAGTCCCTGTTTAGGGAGCTATCTCGCATCGCCCATGTCGCGGTCTGGCCGAGCGGATCAGTGCTGAACTTTTGCCTCCAGGATATCTGGGTCGAATCCTCCCTCCATCGGTTGAACGGTTCCTTTTTTCTCGTTTGCTTCATTCTCTCGCTTCGATAAGTGAGCTCGGGTGTACTAGCAACTGCCTTCAGTTGCACACAGAGACATGAGTGACACTCCCTTCACGTATTCGATTCAACAGCTGTGCGAACTGTGGCAACGTAATTGTGTATGCATCAACAGAGATGTTAAGCGCAAGCTCAAGTTGTTTCGTATATATGTGGATCATATCAATGTCATAAACAATGAAAGAAGACCTACGGTATCATACAAAGATGTCAAATCACAACCAAGAACTCTTGTACCAGTCAAATTGATTCCATCTACCGCGGAAAGGAAAAGGAAATGTGATGCGAAATGGTTGATATCTCCTTCGCTTGTTCTATCGAATTTGCGATCGATTTCTAATAAAATTGACGAGCTGACCTTGAGGATGAATACTATCAAACCTGATCTTGCCATCTTCACTGAGTCTTGGTTGGACTGTTCCGTGCCAGATGACGCCATTTTCATTGATGGATACAAAATCATACGACGTGACAGGAACTGTAGGGGTGGTGGAATCATTAGCTACGTCTCAGATCATTATGTGCCTGAAGTATTTGATTTTTCTAGTGTGTCATCAATTCCTACTTGTGATTCGGAGATTCTTTCGTTCATTATTCGTGATATGTCTCTCTTGGTGATATGTGTATACCATCCCTATTGGAATGACACCGAAAGGGCTGATGACTGTATGAACACTATCATTGGTATCATTGATTATGTTACTACTAATGGCAGAATTAATCCTTGTAAATTGCGAAACGTGCTATGTGGTGATTTCAACGGATTGAGAGAATACTATGATGAAATTACGAGACAAACGAATCTTGAAGCAATTGTAGACAGTCCAACGAGGAATGATAACATCCTTGACCAAATTTTTACCAACATACCTTGTACTGCCAAGCCAAAAACCTTACCCCCAATAGGTGCCTCTGATCACTCGATTGTGTTATGGAAGCAGAAGACTAATCCTCGCCCGACTATTCAGAAGAAAACAATACGATGCTTCTCTAAAAAGAATAAAGAAAAATTCAATTATTTGATGCACATGTTTGACTGGGATGCTCTTATCAAATCTGAATCTATCACTGATAATTGTGTCGCACTATTTCAGGACTGCATCAGATACCTATTTGATTTTTGCTTTCCGTCACGAACTGTTCGTACAAAATCGAGTGACGCTCCGTGGATTACGTTGCAGCTAAAGCTTATGATTAATGCTCGTGATACAGCATTTAATTTGAAGCAACATTCAAAATATCTCCGTCTTCGCAATCAAGTTCGCAACGAAATTCGCTATCTCAAGGGGAATTACATAAAGAAAACAATAGATAGTGGCAATATCAAGAAAATGTGGTCTTCCGTAAAGTACATTGGCAGACATGCATCAAGTGTTAACCTTAATATTCCTTCCACTTCGTCGTCACTTACTGCGAATGATTTCAGTGATTACTTTGTTTCGACCTTACAAGCTTCAGATACACCTCTACCAAGCAAATTGCTTGTCATCGAGGAATTGGATACATTTTCTATTCTCGATGTTTATCACCAAATAAGTCAGCTCAAGCGGAGAGGTATTGGGTTTGATGGAATCCTGTTCTGGGTTTACCGCGACTTTTTTCATTTATTGACTTGTGGTATTACGGAACTAATCAACAAATGCATATCTGCCAGCTTGTTTCCTTCTCATTTCAAATATGCTGAAATTGTACCCATCCCAAAAATCAGCAAACCTAAATTAGTGAGTGAATATCGTCCAATATCCCTATGCTCAACCTTATCCAAAGTTTTTGAGAAACCTATTGTGCGCAAGTTGCTTCTTCCTCATCTGCATGGAAAGTTCAATTCTGCGCAATTTGCTTACATTCCCGGTCCAGGCACTGGTGCGGTTAATGCCCTGGCACTTTTTATGCATCGTGTTTTCGAGTTCCTTGATTCTCCTGGTGCGGTGAGGATATTATCAATCGATCTGTCAAAGGCGTTTGACAAAGCCCCCCCCCATAACATCATCATTTCAGCGGCTGAAAGGTTCAGATTGCCACAACAGACGACTAACGTGTTGATCAGCTTCTTATAAAATCGCTTTATGCGTGTCAAATGGAATAACATTACTTCGGAATGGAGACGAATCACAAGCGGCGTTCCACAGGGAAGTATCATGGGCCCGACTCTCATCTCAATGGTAGTTGACAGCTTCCAACCAGTTCTGGATAACACTGCTGTCATCAAATATGCGGACGACATCAGTCTAATTCATTGTATTCACAAATATGAAGATGACAGGCTGCAGGATGAGTGGAATAATTGCGTCACATGGTCTTCACGAAATCGTCTTCCTATCAACATCTCGAAAAGCAAGATTCTTGACATTGTTACGAAAAGGAATTTTGATGTGCATCCGGTGATCTCTGCTGAGGGCTATGCCATACCTTCAGCTGACTCTTCTCGGCCTATCTATCACCCCGGATTTGAAGTGGTCAACTCATGTCAATAAAGTAATTACTAAAGCTTGCCAACGGATCTACATCGTGAGGAACTTACGCAGAGACAACTGTCCACCAACTGTCATTTGTCAAGCATACGCCGCGTTCATTAGATCTATACTTTTGTACGCATACCCAGCCTTCTGCAATTTGACAAAGCAACTGAAAGATAAATTCGTGCTCCTCGAACGACGGGTATCTCGGATTATTGGCAAGGATGATGTGACGTTTCAGCCCATCATGACTGTGGCCGATCGGACGTGTTTCAGGCTCTTTTCAAAAATTGAATCTGATGAATTTTATCCTCTGAGAGACATGTTCCTTCAACGACAATGTCGCAGAACCAGAGATAAATCCACCCTCAGACCACCCAAAACAAGGACGAAACGGTTCGGAGAGTCCTTCATTAAATATTGTCATGAGATATGAGATTTCTTTACGTATATATCTTGTCTTCTATGTTCTGTCTTTAATTGTACGCTCTCACCGAATCACTTTGTGCATGTGAGTCAATAAAGTTTATCTGATCTTATCCTATACATTGAATCGAAGCCAGACATAGATGTGTGTTTTGGTGTGTGCGAAGTGATATCACAGCACGCACGCATCTCTCACTGGCTCTGGTGTCCCCTGCTGACAGCTTATTGTTTGCCATTTCCAATAGCAAGCGATACACGAATTATCCATTCGAGAAAGAGCAAGTTGTCTAATTCTGTGATGTGCCACTTCGGTATTAAGGCTGCATACAACTCTTCCTTTCTAGGAAACCGAAGCGCGCGCAGATGAATCTAATTATGTGGTCAGGCTATCTGTGGACCACACGACACAATGGCGAGTTGAAACATGACCTGCTAAACAAAAATGTGCCTCATCCGTCCATAAAATTGAGCGGAGAGTTTACGAGTCTTGTTCAATTAGCCATTCAGCAAAGTCCGTACGTCTATGATGATCACCATCTCGGAGTGCTAGCACCTTCTTGATATGGTAAGGTTTAAACTCCAGTTTGGTATGGAGCACCTTTCGGACCGCCGTTGCTTTCGAAATGTCATGTGCGGAAAAACATCCAGTTTCAGTACTTCATCTTCCTTCAGCTTTGGCCTCTTTTACCGTGTCGATAACATCGTCAGATACAGAAGGGCGACCAGCTCTTGGTGCATCCATAAAAGTGCGTTTATAGTCTGTGCGTTTGTCCGACGCACAGTGGAATCCAACTTGAAGTGAAAAAATATCGACGCACAGTGATTTGAAATTCGAACACGAGAAATTGTGGCTCACTGCGCGTCGACTATTGAGGTGTTTATAGTGAACGCACAGCTGAACGTCAACACTTGTATATAGAGTGATGTCTGACTTGCACGATTTTATTCCACTAATTTCTACCGGATTGTATCTTATCAACAAAAATAGTCCAAGGAAATGGTATGTAAGACCATTGAACCTGAAAAGAAGTGAACAAGGAGAAGAACAGTTAGTCCATGATATACGCTCTATGGACGACGAGAAGCACTTTGAATATTTCCGCATGTCAAAAAGTGAATTTGACGAACTATTAAAACTGACTGAACCGCTCATAACGCATCCGATCAAACCTATAATACGTCTTGCTATTACACTCCGATTCCTCGCAAGTGGCATTTCCTTTACGACGTTGGCTCACAGCTACAGGATGCACAAGTCTACGGTAATGGGAATTGTTTATGAAGTTTGTGATGCCCTATGGTTTGTTTTAAAAGAGAAATATTTGGCTTTCCCGAATCAAGAACAGTGGAACCATATCTCCTCCGAGTTTAGCGCCTAATGGAATTTCCCTAATTTTATAGGGGCCATTGACGGTAAACATATTGCTTTGAAATGTCCAGCTAATCGTGGCAGTGAATTCTATAATTACAAAAACTTTCACTCAATCGTTCTGCTAGCTTGCGTAGACGCAAACTATTGTTTTACTGTGATTGACATTGGTGCATCGGGAAGAGAGAGTGATGGTGGAATCTTCACACGTTCTTCCTTCGGTAAATGCTTCGAAAATAACTCTTCCTCAATCCCTCTTGACAAGGAAAAAGAGTTGCCAAATTCTACTGAAAAGTTACCACTTGTATTCGTTGCAGATGACGCTTTTCCCTTGCGAAATAATATCATGAAGCCCTATCCTCGCCAAGGTCTCAATGATTACAAGAAAAAGGTCTTCAACTATCGACTAAGTCGTGCGAGACGAATTTCAGAAAGTGCGTTTGGCATTCTCGCGCTGAAATGGCGTGTTTTGAGACAGACACTTGAAGTTACTCCGGATCACGGCGTTGTGATAGTAAGAGCAATCGTGGTACTGCACAATTTCATGAGGAAAACTGCAAGAGCCAATACTTCGTTTGACCGCTATTGCAAGCCATCTGATTTTGATCATGAAACTTCGGACGGTTTCATTCCTGGTGAATGGCGCAACGAAAGCATTTCATCTATATCTCCGCTGGAACAGCAGGGGAGCAGTAATTTTGTTGCATCTGCAGCTAATGTTCGTCAAGCATTCTCTAAATACTTCTGCGGTGCTGCTGCTGTACCTTGGCAGGATGCAATCGTGAACCGTGGTAGGCTCTTTCCTAATCAACAATGACCTCAACCCATAATTCACATGTTTATAGGCCTTTTCTTATGGTAAAGGTGTATTTACATGTAAGCTTTTATGTTCAAGTATGACAAGTATACAGTGCATCGATACATTGTTTTTGTTCTTCATATTTATAATCAAGGGAGTTAAATGATGGATATTTATGATCACAGAAATTAAAAGAAAGAAAATAGCTTATATAAGCTTATATTCAGGCCTACTAAGCTTAGGATAGGTAACAAGCTGTAGGACCTATATTGTATAACGAAAATGCATAAGCTGATTCAGTAGGCTACTCTTTAAATCTTTCCATCCTGCATGATTTTAAATGAATCATCCCCCTAACTACGTATCGGTAGGTACTTCTCAAATATTAAATTTTATCTCAAAACGCACACATGTATGTCCTAGCCAGGCTATATGCATACCTCCTAGCTCATGTCAGAAATACACAGACCTATATTCCCTCGACTCTAAGCCTTCTTTCCCTAAAGATTTTTCAATGAATCCCGAATTAGGTCTAACCCATCAAAATCTATCGTCAGAAGAACTTATAGCTTAGGCCTACTTCCCTATTTTGCTCAATAAACAAAACTTTCATCCGTTTTGATAAATGCTTGAACATCTCATCAAGGCAATTGACACATAGGTAACGAATCCACAATCATTCCACCACCACATTGCTGATTGAGAGCTGCTTCTTCAGCATCGAAGATTGCCTGTAAAGAAAAAATTCAATATTGACCAAAACTTGTATAATTGTATTATAATTTCTGACTTCTTACATATACTACATTACTTAATACTAACCTACTGACGTCCACAGCACATAGGACAAATTATCGTATAGTTTTGATCATTGGTTAAGTTTGGGTATAGAATTCATCACACCTATTTACGGTATTCATGGCAGGATCATAGTAAGCTACCAAAACTCATCGCTTTTATACTTTAGCTGAAACATTCATGCGCAATATCGAGTTTATATAGACCTGCGTACGTTATATCGAGGTCGAACTATAAGTTTAAATCAAAATACATGTAACGTTAAATCGAGGTCCTACTATAAAATAGTACTAGGGTAAATGCACTCACCTTTTGAATATTCAATTTTGCTTGCGCTTTAATACCGAATGGTAACTTTCGCAGTTGTGCCGAAACGGATTTTCCAAAAGTCTCATCTTCGTCGTCGAGTGAAGTATTTCTGCATTTATCCTTCCATATACTGAGAGCATCAAAAAGCTCGCATTCCAAATCACTCTTCTTTCTTTTTCTTGTTGTTGAGAACTCAGCAGTGGTCGTGTCGTTACATACCCTGGAATTCTCATGATCCGTAGATTGTGCTACTTCCTCGTTTACAGTTTCTACATTTGAGTCTGATTGGATTGCTTCGGGAATATTTGAAGTGTGAAGCGCTAATCGACTCGTAAAAGAATCCTTCAAAAAGCTCAAGCACTCGAACCAAATCCATTTTCGGGAGTTCCTCCTCCCAGAACCACTTGGGATTTTTTCGATCTTCTTCCTGTACGTATCACGAAGACTTCTCCACCGCGATTTACTTGTTCCGGATCTTTACCCAATGTCTGAGATATTTCATGCCAGATATCATTGGCAGCCTCGATGTCATGATACCGTTTCGAAGACACAGTCCAAATGCATGGGTAATTTCGCACAGAATTTATTAGAAATTCTTCGAA
Source organism: Prostheceraeus crozeri (assembly GCA_907163375.1). Lineage (NCBI taxonomy): Eukaryota > Metazoa > Platyhelminthes > Polycladida > Euryleptidae > Prostheceraeus > Prostheceraeus crozeri. The sequence goes on along the minus strand of CAJQUW010000244.1, from coordinate 207,415 downwards.
AAGAGTTTCATTGATTTGATCACCTTCAGCTTCCATGATGACGGTACGACTCCCAGTCAGTACAATGTCAAAATGAGAGAGAAAATGAATAGACGCACATAATAGTCGAATAGAAGTTCAGTGGTAGTGAACTTCTGATTTCAGCTGTGCGTCAGAATCAACAAAGGCATGATATCTATGAATTTGAATTTTCCGACGCGCAGCTGTGCGAAGTTCTGACGCACAGCTGTGCGTATGTCAATCAAATTATGAACGCACAACTGTGCGTCGAAGATTCTCACAGACTATAAACGCACCTTAAACCGAACCTGCAGTTTTAAACTTCTCGATCACTCTAGTTACTGTTGATCTGATTTGGAATGGATGGATGGAATGAAAATGGATCCTGTCGAAGCTGATGCAGAGTTTTGTAGGCTCCCAACGTTTGAGCTGCACTCCTCTGGTTTTTATAAAACAATTCGACTATTTTAATGAGGGGTTCAATATTCAGTTGTATCTTTACTTGAACGGTAGAACATCAATCTCTGCAATAGTGTCTACAGTCGAAGTGCAGAATCAATATTTGCAGCAAGTTCTGCGTAAAATCAAAACAGCGGGGAACAATTTGTTGATTGGTTAATGATGGCTTTCTTGTTCATCCTTGTTTGCATCTGCGAGAAGTCAACAGCAGTAACAAACAGAATCGAATAATCGTTTACCTCAAGCATATCGATCAAAATTCTGCATATAAGACTATTAGGAGCATACGAAGTTCGATGAATATGCATGCAAATATGAACCTTGAATAATTCTGTGGACGCCAATTCAATTCCAATTGCTGCTTATGATGAATTGCAGATTATAGAGCCCCATGAAATTCTGCATCTTTTGGTGTATTGTAATCCCTCATATCTTGCACAGTTGCGACGTATGGGAAGTCTACAAATTTGCGTGACTTCATCGACAATCTTGCTCTTATAGAAATTCATGATTTCAACCTTGGTTCAGTTAACGTTTGAAGACACAACCGACCCGACACATGGATGTGGACTTCGATATGGGATTTGCCATCCAAAGCATGTTCCTTCTGCCGGTAGAATTTATTATGACATAATATTGTGAATTTATTTTTTAGTGTCATAAATGGGATGCTGTCAGAGATGCTGCATGTGCCGTTAACAGCTCTTCACACCTCATTTCAAAATGGCATTGTCATGATTATTTGCACTGCATCTTGCATCTTTGAACAAATCATATAATAGCCCTAAATCATGCCCGAACAGATAGTCATCCTCATTTATTATCCTCATCCTACTGAAAATTTTTAATACTTCATTTTCAAAATCGGAGACTTTTCATCAGAATTCTACATAGAATTCTAGTAAGAATTCTAGCATTGTTGTAGTGATAGAAAGCTGGCCATCGAGTTGATTCGTTGACAAATTTACAGCCACAGATATTGGAACAGTTACTTAGATAGCGATAGCGACACGCTTTGCTATGTTTATAGCGTAAGTATGCGTGTATGAACATTTTTACATCAAATGATTTATTTTTTGCGGTTTTGCGAGGAATGTGTTCTTGATGTCTCAGAAAATATTGGATCAATTTTTAGAAAGGAAAGTTTTTGCAAATTTATTCTTGCTTTTCCTTGCAAGGGATTTGGCACTAAAGATTTTGACATTTGAGTAGTACTATAGATTTTGACACAAGTTTATATAAGAAGCCTGTAAAACAACAAAAAGAGCGAAAATAACTAATAGGAAATTACATTTTATATAAGTTGACTATCAAGGAAATTTCGATACAGCATTGCAATTCAAGTCTTCACAATATACATTGAAAACTTATTCTGCTTCTTGGCTCAATTTTCAATTTTAATTTCGATCCACAGGTTAAGTGGATCTGCTAAGTTGAGACACTTGTCGAAATTACTGTTTAACCGAATGCTTTCTGCGAGCAGTAAAAATGGCTGAGTTGTAAATGGTTTGAATCATAATAGCATAGAGAATGTACAGACCGTTTCATAAATCGTTGCAAATCACAAAAAATTCTTGTATCTTTTGTATATTCTCATCAAATTTAATCGCATGCTGATAATCGATCAATAAACATATTTACTTGGTCAGCTGAGACACTTGGTTCAGGAAATATAGTGGTGTGGTCTGCCAAATTAAATGAAGTAATTAGTGATTGTCTGCTTTTACTTTCACGATGCTATTTCAAATCAATATCATGTTGGCTCATGTGTCACTCATTCTCCTTTTCATTGATGAGCTGCTCCATTCACAGAATTAGATTCATCTGCTGCTTCGGTCCGAAGCAGATAAACAAAATATTTAATTCTGTGGCTCCATTAATCGGACGCAACGCAAGCGTTAGCATTCCTACGAAGTGCTATTGTTTGCTGTGAACAAGTGCAGAGACGAGACAAGCCCTTGTCTGATCCGAGATTCGAATTTCTTCTGACCTCAAGTGAGGGAAATGATGACTCACGAAATGGCTGACTGTGGGAATAACACAAATTTGAAGTTTGTCAGTGAACGGATGGGCCGATTTTGATAAAACTTACATATTCATGGAGCTCATAACACTAGTATTATACTAAACCCAAACTTGAAAGCACCAGCGTTAATACAACAGAAGTTGTAGTTGTGTGCAGTTGACCGTTGTTGAACATTGTTAACGCGAAAGTGGCGTAAAATTAGGTAAAAATGTAAATTGAATGAAATTGCACAAGTTGATGTCCGAATTCGAAAAACAATATATCATCTGAAAGCTTAACACGAGCTTGATTCAATGGTGATAATCTCAATTTTCTGTATTGCATAGTTTTATCTGTAGGCATCGGTGAACGAATTGACCATACTTTCACCCTTTTAAGTCTGCTGACCACAGCTGACCAGATGTAAGCTAAACGCTTTGCCAAATTAAAGTGCTTGACATAACCTTTCACATGGTACAAAGGTTTTTGAAATTGAACATCTTCATAAATCTTGTGAGTTTTTTAGCAACATCTTTTTGGTAAATCCTATTAGTATTGTATCTTTTTGTACATACAGCCAATCCTAAAAACCATGTATCATGATGAAGCTGACTTATAGTTCATGCTGTCTGCTAACTTTCATAAAAAAAATTCTGTCGTCTTCATGTTGAAATCCTGCATCAAAGTAAACGCTCAATTTTTTTCATAAGGCCTACTGACCCCAGCTGACCACACATGAAAACGAAATATATGTCAAAATAATCTATGGAACATAAGGTTTCATATGGTATATCGTTTTTCAAAATTGATCTAGGACTTCAACACGAAAATTTCATTTGAAAATGGCCTAGCTTTTTTGTGCAATTACTTCTGAAACGGTCTGTATATTGGGTAGAGTAACAACTCAATATTAATTAATCCCCAATGTGTATGCAGTTTCGATTTTATTAAATGAACTCGAGTTGAGACCCAGATCCAAATGTGAGATATGCACATTTTTGAAGAAACTACCACGGAATTGACTGATCATGATAACAATACAGAAGGAATAATAGCATTTACAAATCTTTCGTGTCATGACAACCTTGGAGATGTAATGTTTTGTTTAAATTGGCAATTCGATGGGTTAAATGCAAAGACTATCTTTGGTTAAAAACTCAGCTTTATTAACAAGAGCATTTTCTTAAGCGTGATTACATCACAAGCTATCTGCCACTGAAAGATCAAGATTATTAGCTTCAGAAGATGTAACTGGGTCCATATTTCTATTCAGATTCAACGAATGAAGCACTAATTTAGTGAATCATGAAATCATGCCGATGAAAATTGAATTAAAAACTTGGTATTTCAGCCAAGAAGCTCAATGAGAGTTCAACTTTTCCATGAAGACTTGTACATGTATTATAATGTGGTTCATGAAATTTCCTTGATGATCAGCTTAACTTCCGCTTGATTATGGTGCCAGTAAGCAAATGTTCATTCCTTTTCATATCTACAAGTTCATACCAGTCTACTCATATAGTGGGTCCACGTCGCGGGTATATAAGCGCAGGAAGAATTTGCAAAAACTTGGCTTCTTAAAAGGTGATCAAAGATTTTTTTAGACCGCAGGAACGTAATCTCAGCAAAAAACTGAATATATTGATGTAAAACTTGTCACCGTTTACTAACATCTTTTTTTGAGTCGACCATTCCATTTCATCCAAAGAACCACTGCTTTGTACTTTTGCACTCTGATGCGCGGTCACCACTCAATATTCTTGACATACGAGTAAACTTGATATTCATCGATGAAGCAACATATCAATTTCATTATGTGTGTTAACTGAAATTGATGTCAGTGCATTAAAGTTTATTGTGACGTTGAATTCATTATTCATGCCATTAGGCAAACATCAACTCTATTCTCTACCATGATAATTCTATACTTCTCACTTTCATGCCTTAAATCAGGGTTCAAGATTAGCAGTGAGAGAACAACACGGTTTTAACCGTTGTGTTCAAGGTTTTGATCTAACTATGCTGGTGAACTCCTCTCTTTAATCTGTTCCTGATAAACTGCACATCAATAATATTGTCTGGAATTATTTCTGCGTAAAATTAATGGAATCCGTCAGATAAGATCTCAATAGTCAACTTCATCAAAACTAGCGGGTAAGTTTTTAAAGTAGCTTGACTTTTCAAATTTTCATCGAAAATTTCGTGTAGTTCACTTTTGATGGCTCTTGATTCTGAAAAATTGTCAGTGACTATTCTATTCGATGGAAATGTGTTTTCTTTACTGCTAAGTGATGATTTGTAGTACTATTTTTATTTTGCATTTCACACTGAGTGCAAAGAAAATAACAAGAAATAGGGTTAATTACAAGAGGATCCGTAAAACAGTTTTCACAAAAAATGACGAAATTTAATAAAAAAATTGAAAATACATTATCTATGAAATGTCACTTACTCTTTAGACAATTTGCTTTGAGTCTGCAATTATTGTTCACATATACTGCTTGACAAAAAACTTTGCACTTAGAGTTGCAGGAAGCATTATTCTCATTAATGACGTGGCATCAGAACTATAACTTTAAAAGATAAAGATTTGTTTCACACATCTAGCAATATGCATGACCACCCCTAGCATTAATTCAAGCTCAAATTCATAAAAGGACACATAAAACAGGAAGGTACCGGCAATTTATCAGTGAACTTTCATCAGATATCCATATTAATTTCGTTTTCTTGATATATTCGCATCAGTTCTCTCAGATATAAGATAATCCGTTTTGAATGTGCTGAATACACTCCAGAATGTTTCGTAATCCTAAAGTCCTTTTTGCTTATATTTTGCATCCAAATTCTCCTTGTACCTAGGGAAATTTCTGTTTTTGATTCGACGTGCTGCATGGCTCATATCCATATTGGCAGCCAAACACTGCTCACGAGCTTGTCATTCAGTACACAATCAAAGTTGTGCATTCGACTAAGACAATGAAACAATCAAATCTGATATCAGAGCATCTTTAGCATTGATTCATGGATATCCATGATTGATTTCATCGTTATGACAGAATTCAAATTTCCAAACTTATCCTGCATGAGAAATTTTCAAGTTTTCATTCACCTTTCGGTCCAGGTGCTATGTACCGCACTTAAGAAGTTTATGCCCTAACTCATCTATTTCATATCACCGAATCTATTCAATTGCAATTGAGCAGTCATGCGGCGCGAATACTTCTGAAATGCGGAAATGGTACAGGCAATTTCAATCCTGAATCACGACTAACATATTTATTCCAGCCTGGATTCTTGGGTGACCTGCTGCTGTAGACGTGACAGTCGTTCACCCATCTCAACCACAACAACATCCCCAGCAAGCATGTCAGTACATGACATAACAGCAGAAGCTGAAGAACGCAATTATCAGCTGAACCTAAACAATTGCAGTGAACTTGGATGGATAAGCCTTCCACATGGCTTATCGTCTTCTAGCATATATAGGTAGGATATACTGCACAATGTAGCGCAGTCGAATGACATGCCAGTACACTGTCTCGCTATACAGATTGACTGCTGGTAGCATTCTGTCAATTATAGTTCGACATGGAGCTGTCGCTGTCACTGGGAGATGACCTTTGTAAGTGTGATCCAGTGAAAAAGATGCAAACTCGTCTCCACCGCGGCCTTTGGTTTGATTCTTGGATCTGGGAAGTGCGATCGAGGAATCAAGGGTGTTGATGTATTTTATTGACTTATTCTGAGTCATTCTCTTTAGGTACATAGTATACGACAGATAATGCATCATGTCGATAGAATAGGCCTTCATGGCTCTATAATCAACATATAACAAACTTAGGGAAATGCATTAGCATCATCATGGCATAGTAGTTTACGATTGGCTGCGCATTTGATTTCTAATCAACGAATTCCATAGAAATGCTAGAATTATGAATAATTCAAAACCATACATTGTTATGTACATCATGTCATTTGATTTTGACATTTAATGCAGTTGAATTAATTGTACATCTAAGTGACAGTTGAAATGAATGGCAACTTGGAGTATCATTAATTTCTTTTAATGTCTTCTTTTCAGAGAACAATCTGTCAAATGCGAAGACTCTGTCTGTCTCGTCGGATTTCCTGGCCTCGCATAGTCATTCAGTTGCTCATTGGTTATGCATCTTTGGTATCAACCTTGATCATGGTTTTCGCTATCTTCGAATACGAAGGAGTAGACGAATGGATTTTGACAATAACCCCGCGAGCTCTTCACAGAATACTTGCCCGTAATTTCATGATAAAGCTCCGAATAGAGCCCACCTCCAGTTACTTTGGACTCATGCGCTACACCATCGGGGACGAAGAGCTATCGAATGAATCAGATTGGCAATTGAGATATTCAAAATCAGCTCCTCGCGGAATCGATTGCAATCGCTTTTCATTACTAAATGCGCCGTCCCCTTCCTCATACTTAAATCAAGAAAATCTAACAGATGCTATTTTGAAGATATCATTAAATCGGTCTGGAGTAGAGGTAATGCCAGGAGGATGGTTCAGACCATCAGACTGTTCTCCAGTAGAGACTATAGCCATCATTGTCCCTTACAGAAATAGTCCTAAGAGCCTGATCGTGTTCATTAACTACATGCATCGATTTTTGCAGCATCAGAAGCGTCAGTATATGATAGTGATAGCTCAGCAGGACAACAAAGCTCCCTTTAACCGCGCAAAGCTGCTGAATGCAGCTTTTCATAAGCTGGTGGAAGATTATCCCCAAATTGAGTGTTTTATACTTCATGACATCGACAAACTACCTCTGGAACCATTCGCTCTCTACAACTGTGAAATTCAGCCTCATCAACTGACCACTTCCTTGTGGTCTAGTAAAGGTGAACTGATTTCTGAGTTTTATCCGGAATATCTCGGAGGTGTGACTGCCTTTACAAGATGGCAGTTGCTTCGAATGAATGGTGGATCGAATGATTTGTATGAGGACGGTGGTGAGGACGACTTGGCAACGCGTTGTGGTCTAGCTGGATATCTTCCATCTAGAGAAAGCACATCAACAGGTGCCATGTTGCACGTTCCTCACGGATTTGATGTGCATAAAACTGATGACAGATTTAAAAGGATGATTGTAAGTCGAGTGTTAACTCGAATGAGAACTAACGGTTTGAGGCAGATAACCTATACTCTGAATAATGTGAAAAAGAAACCTTTGTATACAATATATTCATTCGAATTGTAGTGACATTTTGCTGATATTAAGTAAGAAAGTAAAGTAAGTAAGCGTATATTTGTACCAATGATAATCAGAACACTCGAATTATTGACACAGAGAAAAACAAAAAAGGTAACATTTATAGATATACGATTAAAGATAAACAGCAGCATTTGAAAGCAAAAATTCAAGTATACGTAATATTGTTAATCAGAAGCGAGACATAAGGGAAAAAAGAACGTAGTCTGCGCGCTGAGCTAACATCAGGTAAACATAAATGGCCACTATACGGTGCATGCGAGACGGCACAAAGCCGTGAGGAGGATGTACTTCGGAATCTTCACATTTCCTGAAATAATCAATTGAACGATATTTCTTAATGAAGAAAGTGAAGGAGAATCGTCACGTTTACAATGCTTCCCACAAACAATGACATGACTACGTTGATGAAACTTTTCAAGGTCTATTTCTAGTGATTTTGGTAGCCATGCAAATTACGAATATTACGAATGAAATCCCCGGAATTCAAGTTTCTTTGACTGTTATTGATTGAGATTGGAGCATAGGGGAGAGGTTGGTTGGGAAAAAATTTGGATCAGAAGCCAAAACCCAAACCCAAGTTTCAATAAATGAGTAGAATCAAGCAAACAAAGTATACATTTGTATTTGTGCTGACATAATGACTCTTCCATAGGCCACTTTTCTTTATTTTCCGATAATTTCATCACAGTATTGTTGTATTAAATAAGTACTTTATTTCTGCTACCGATGTTTCTATTCAATGGCTTAGGCGACATCTTGCAACTGAAACCAAGAAATTCTGATGGATATATGCATAATATATATAACATAAAAATATGCATCGACTATGATTCGTGAAAATAGCCTAATGAAAATGACCAACTGACACCTATGAGCTTCTGCTAACCCTCATCGGACATCCTATTATATCAGACAAACGACTTCGTAGGTAATGTAAATGTTGAGTAATATCCGACATTGAACACGCAACGTTGACGAAACCAATCAGTGTCAATGTCGTTACAACGCCTGCAAGGAAACTACAGCCGAAACTCGTATGCAGACTGATCGACGGTTCAACTCGGTCACTTCACAATACAATGCGTGCTAACTTTCAATGCGCGATGTTGTCAAGCTAAAAAATAGGTAGATAATAACCACAAGCATTTCTTATTTGAAATATTCTCTGAATTGAGTGGAATTTTAATAAAAAATCAGGATACTTATGGGTTATCTCCCCCCACGTTTTCAAATTTGTCTAAAATCTGCGTCTTGAAGCAATCGTCACCAAACTTCTGGTAGACGTTTTTGAGTATATTTTCTACCCACATACAAAAATTTATGCAGATCGAACAATCACTTTTTTGCATGAGAGACGATAACGTGAAGCGTAGCGATGTCAATAGCATGATCTGACTTCGTCTTTTCGATGCATTATTGTTACTCGTGTGTGCATTGTTCTCTCTCCCTCTTCATCCACTACCACTGCCACTGAAATCTTCCCACGGCGACTACCTAGCCACACCTTTATTAAGTTGCAAATGTTAGTGCAGGGGATGTGGCTTGGTCATCATCATTTCAGGAGTTGTCGGGAAGTGACTTTGTTGACCTCAAGTGCTTTCTACTTAGCCGATGAGGTCAGAAGAAGTCAAATCAAGCTACAACAACGCTTCACTTCAAGTCATCGCCCCTAATTCAAGAAGTACTTGTTCAATTTGCACAAGTTTTAGTATGTAGGTAGAAAACATCGTCTTTCTCGTGCACTTAAAGTTTTGTAAAGATTGATTCATTTCTACGGATTTTACAGAAATTTGAAAACGTGTGGGGAGATAACCCATAAGTACCAAAATCATAACTTCATAATCTTATCATATAGCTCTCCTAAGATTCAAATTAATATATTGATTTTCATAACTTGAATTCTATTATGCAGTATTAATAAAAGCGCCCAAGTTTTGTATCATTTGCCCAAGGTCGACCCAAACCCAAGGCTTAACCTTGGAGGGAGCATAGAGTAAGTATATTAGGTAGAGTGGTAACTCCGCATTTATTAAATCCCCAATGAGTTTGCACTTTCGAATTTTATCAAATGAACTCGAGGGGAATGTAATTGGGTATTGTTACCAAATGTGAGATATGCTTTCTTTCAGTTTTGCAGAAATTACAACGGAATTGAATGATCATGATAGTAATGCATAAGGAATGATGGTATTTCACAGATTTTCAGTTTCATGACAGCATTGGAGAGGTACTATTTGTTAAATTAGCATTTCGATTGGTTCCTATTACTTTCATGCTGAACCTTAAGAGTATTTTCTTAAGCGTGATCATATCACAGGCAACCTGCCACTTGCAGAGCAAAATCGCATAATCAAAGACAATGATTTCAATTAACTTTGAAAGCTGTGAATGGGTCCACATCACTATTCAGATTCAAGAAATAAAACATGAAAATTAGGGAATCATAAAATCATGCCGGTGAAAATTGAATTAAAAACTTGAAATTTCAGCCAAGAAAGCACGAATGATATCGCGGCTTTTTCATGAAGACTTCTATTATAAAACGGATCATGAAATTCCCTTGATAATCAGCTTGATTTCTGCTTAGTTAGTGTGCTTATTGGCAAATACTCATTCCTTTTGGTATCCAACTTTTTTCATGCTACTTATATAAAGGGGCGTCATCTCGGTAGTATATAAATTTGCATAATTTTGACTTTTTAAAGCTGCTCAAATAATTTTTTGGACCACGAGAACGTAATCTCCGCAAAAAACTGAATCTTTTGATACAAAAATTTTCACTGTATACAGATACTTGTTTGAGTCGACACTCTACCTATATATCCCTACTCTATGGGGGGGGGGTGGTTGTTGAAAGCCTTTTATTGACCTGTCAAGCAAGCGGTCACATTAGTAGACTGGTAGGGATACCGGGGTATCTAATAAATCGTGATGACATTTATCTACTCAGCTCAGCTATTTATAACTTAGTCGTACTGCTCACATTAGAGCCATTTACCCTTCTCCTTCCTGCTATATGATGTTATTAGGATTTTAATTAATGGCCACTCAATAGCTGCTGAGACTCATTTGCGAAATTTCACAAATAAATTCATTTCATCTTTGTGATCGAAAAGAATTCCAAGGATTGGTAAAATTCAATCATTAGATTTCTCACCTTTTGTCAACTTGGATGTCTTTGGGGTTTAAAAAGTCATGTTCTTGAACAGTTCGAAACAAAAAAAATAATGCTTCATGTAATTTGCATTTTCCTTGCATTTTCAGTCGTTTCTCTATAAAATTAGCATTCTATTCAATCTGTAGGTGATCACAGAGGCTGTTTTGATGTGTGGAATAGATCTAGCCAAACTATTTCCAAGTGGGATGCTCATAATTCTGGTGAATATATTTTTGAAAAAACACCACTTCTGATCATAAAACAGTTGAATTTTTGCGAGCTTTCGACCGCTCTCTGCTGCCTTAATCATGCAAAGTGAATTTTGCGTGTACAAACTGAACATGCATTCAAGACTGACTACATCTCATCACGTGACATACCCTACAGCGTTTTAGGAAAACAATGTGACTTGATGATTTTCCAAGTTTCTTGAAAGTATGTTCCGTTCGTCTGCAAATTTTCAAAGTGTCAATTCCGTATTGTTCTTTGATATAGCCAAATATACTATTTCCAAGTGGGATGCTCATAATTCTGGTGAATATATTTTCGAAAAAACACCACTTGTGATCATAAAACAGCTGAATTTTCGCGAGCTTTCGAACGCTCTCTGCTGTCTCAATCATGAAAAGTGAATTTTGCGTGTACACAAACTGAACATGCATTCAAGCAAAATTCACTTTGCGTGATTAAGACAGCAGAGAGCGGTCGAAATCTCGCGAAAATTCAACTGTTTTATGATCACAAGTGGTGTTTTTTCGAAAATATATTCACCAGAATTAATTGTGAAACAGATCGCCTGTATAATGACGATAACATTCGTCTCCTATGCTGCATGTCAATCCCACTATTTATATATGACGACAGTTACCCAATTTCTTGAAGTATACTTTCGCAATCACACCTTATAGAATGCCATGGGTTGACAGCAGGATTACCTGCTCATTTGTCGTTGTCCGCTCGTGCCTTGAAAACGCCATTGAAGGGGGAGAGAGAGAAAATGTGTATTGAATTAAATCACAAATGGAAATCAGAAGTTACAAGTCAATTACATTTTTTCAGTATAAAATTAGCCAGGATCAATTAGAAGAACCACATCAATCATATTAGGTAGATGATTTTAAAATGCATACTCTTAGGAGGAAAGAGCTGCGACGCACCGATGTTCGACAGAAAGGCACACAGACTCTTCCACTAGGTAAGTAACTTGGGAATGCGAGCTTTATGGAAGTTTGTACATACTCAACTTGTTCGAATTGCAGACCGTATCTATTGGTTCGGAGAGTCACTATATATGGACCATGTGGTCCGTATTTAGCAAGGGTCCGTTTTGAAGGTCCAAAGGGGTCCATGCAGTGTCATATAGCTTACAAAGAGTTAAAGAATTGCGGGCCGGTTAAATGGTCCCACCCTTTAAGCAGGGCTGTGGAGCTGCAGCCGAGCCGGAGCCGAAACCTTAAGGAGCCGATGGTTTTGGTCGGAGCCGGAGCCGGAACCGATTTATCACAAAGGCTCCGGCTCCGGCTCCGATAGTTTGAGGTACGTTCTCACGAACTGATTTTGACCGCATTCATTTTTCTTGAAGCAGCTCATGAGTCATCATTGTTGTCGTCAGGCGTGAGACCATAGCAGTCAATTCATTCATTCGATGTATTACCACAAACAACCGTCGATTTTTCATTTACGCAGCAATCCTGACATTGGTAAGGTGAGGAACGCCAATTTTGTCTAAGATTCGTACTTGTCCGCAACGTAAGTACTAAACTCGCGGCGATACGCGCTGTACTTTAAACATTTATTTATACTTACAACAATCGATATTTCTAAAGTACTTGACCCGGAGTGAAAGTATACAACTGATTTTTTCCTTATAATCATTCAAACTCAAACCAGCGAGTAATTAGTCAACATGTTAAAGGTATACAAATCACTGTATTTTACGTCACGACAGCACTAATACCTCATTATTGGTATGTTAAACTTCACTTATTTTATCGTGTTATAGTGTTTTAAATTCTCTGGGTCATAGTACGTACTATGATAGTAGCTATTACTTTGATGGGGGAATTATTTAGACCGTAACTTGTAGTGCAAATATAGTAAGAATTTTCATAGCGTTAAGATGTATTGTTACGTCACGCACTTTTCTTCTAATCATGATGTTCTATTATGAAATAAAGGTCGTTATTCCAACGACTCGATTGATATCAAGCGCTAACACACAGGAATTCCGGGTATATTGAGCCTATCAGTCGAAAAAGTAACACAATATACATTTTGCAGTTTAGGCGATGTATTTTACGTCACTTGACGTAAAATACAGAAATTGTTTACTTCATAAAACAGTACAATATCATGTTTTACGCCACATAATTACAATGCTCAGCCACTATTTACTTACATTTTGTTGATGATGACTTTCAGTATGAATTTAGGTCATTTAGCCATTATTGAAATTTGTATAGTCATACCGGTATTCGCTTATGTCAGCAGCATTAAACAGAAGACTTTGTTCCAGTTTTTTAAACTATCTCTGAGTTTATGAATTCTAAAAATATATCAGGAAAGAAAACTATGCATAACTATGCGCATGATATAATAATTATGTACGCTTAGTATTATGCAATTTAGAAAATCGTTCCATTTATCCAAAAGAGAGAGAGAGGAGTGTATTTTTCCTCATTAAATTAAACGAATAACATGACAAATCTAAGTAAGCAAATATACGCTGTATTTGCAGCAATGCTGCTTTATTTCTGTAACAATGAAATCAACATGAGGACTACAAAAACTTTATGTAGGCCTACATTATATACGTAATATGATAGAATAGTATCCTAATAGGCAAAGTATAAAAGTACTTCAAAAAGTAACTTTTTTCAAAAGTGTATAATGTACATTGTACAGCAATGGAAACATTAAATATTTAATTCTAAGTTCATTTGATTAAGTATCATCAGTTCAGTAGGTACGAGGGTAGTTCTGAAAGTAATGCCTCCTATATTTTTCATTTCGTATTAAAACAATAGTTAAAAACACTATTTTAGTTCGGAATACTCAGCTTTCTTTTTATGAGACCAGTTTTGATTATTCACCTTCAATTGCTCATTGAATAGAAAATAAAAAATGGAAGCATTACTTTTGGAAGTAAAAATAGGAGGCATACTTTCGGAACTTCCCTAGTAATTTATCATGTCTGGAATAGAGATGGACGCTAGCCGTCTCTTTCCGACAATGCAGTTTTTTTCTTTCAGAATGCCACTTTCAACAGCTGAACGATCCCGAAGATATAGGGAAAGGAAAAGACAAAACCTTGATTGGAGAAAAAAAGAATCAGAGAGGACGAAAAAGTATTACATTCCATCGACAAATTTATCAGAGCGTGACCAGAGGTATCGAAAGAAATGTGTTCGCGAGCAAGTGAGAAAACATCGATCAAATAAGAAAATTCTTGAAGAGTCTCTAAGGCAAAATGAGCTACCAGAGGATCAAAGAGCAAATGTGGAAGATCAACGAAAACGAAGTCGACGCAGGAGATCGAGGGAGACGCAGAAATTGCGATATCGGTTAAAAAGGCGATCTGAAGAACTTGAGCTTGAAAAAAAGAAAAGACAATTGTTTGAAAAAAGGGCTTATCGGATGAGGGTAAAATTGCGCAATACACCCACGACTTCGCACATGTGCCAATACAAGGGAAAGGATTGCGATGAGAAGAAGACTATTTCAAAACTCAACGAAAAATCCAAAAGAAGAATACGCCATGTACAAAGCAAAAGAGAAGTTGTAAACTTCCTTTGTAGAGAAGATATATCCAGAATGTTTCCTGGAAAACGCGATTTCATCAAAGTTGATGGTCAGAAATATCAGAAGAGAATGCTAGTGGATTATTTGAAGAATGTATATCAAATATTTCGAAGCGAAAATCCAGAATTTCGAATATCATATCCAATGTTCTGCCGATTTAGGCCGAAGTATATTGTTTTAGTTCGGTTCTGTGCAAGAAACATCTGTCTTTGCACTCAACATCAGAATATGGCACTTAAGCTTGAAGCTTTGAAGAAAGCTCATATTGTTGACAGCCATAACCCTGAAGAATTCCTTCGAAGAGAAGACATCGAGGAAATCTGTTGTCGCATACAAGATAGGCTAACTGAAGATATATCTTTTCATGAATGGCGCCGCATTTCTGAAGATGGAGAAGAAAACCCGAATTATTACTGAAACCTCAGACACTGCTAGATTTCAAGAAATTTTTCGAAGAGAGTTACGATCTTTTGCAAGCCATGTACGAAACTATAAGAATCAGAACATCGAACAGAGAACTTTGAAGAACAATCTATCGGATGGACAGGTATTGGCTCTTATGGATTTCAGTCAAAACTATACATGCAAAACTTCTGAAGAAGTCCAGTCTGCGTTTTGGAATCAAGAGCAAATAACAATTCACCCTGTTGTTTTGTATTAGAATAACCAAAACATTCTTCAGCACAAGACTGTCGTATTATGCAGCGATTCACTTCATCATAACTCCTTGACAGTTTTCGCATTCATAAAAAATCTCATCGAGCATTTGCGGACGAGCATAATGCCAGACGTTAAGGATATTATATATTGGACTGATAGTCCGACGAGCCAATATCGCAACAAAACGATTTTTTCTCTCATTGAAAACCATTACGAATTATTTTCTTTGAACGCTCAATGGAACTATTGTGAAGTTGGTCATGGCAAGGGACCACATGATGGTGTCGGCGGGACACTCAAAAGATTAGCAGACGACGCAGTGAAGCACAGTAAAGCGATAATCCAAAATCCCAATGACTTCCGCAAGTTTTTGGATGGCTTAGACAATTCGAAAATGACAGCATTGTGGGTTTCCTCTGAGGACATTTTACAGGTTGAGGATGTAATACATGACTTATCAAACGTTAGTGCGATTCCTGAAACAATGAAAGTAAATTACATATCTCCTGGTGCAAAAACTATGGATATAATGGCCCTATATTAATAAATAAAAGGCATATAAAAAGATTATTATTGATATTATTTTCTTATAATTATATTGAATGAATTCCAATAATGAAGGAAATTATGGCTTAAATTTCTTATTAATAAAAATCAAGATTAATAAATAGATTAATAAAAGATAGATTCTCTTTAAGTGATATTCTTTAATAAGGCGTACTAAAAACGAGCAACTTAAAAAACTTTCATTAATTTTAAAAATCGAAATAAATCAAAACTAAACTAATCGAAAATCATATACTTGAAAGAGTGATGATATAAATATATGTTGGCTACCGGGTACTTTTTAGTTTTAATTAAAAACTGTGAGGAACTTCATTTTTCCATGTGCGTAAAGCCATTAGAGCTATACATATAGACTTCTTTTAGAAATCAATAACTTTAGTCCATTTTGATAAGCTTGACCCTTTATTTTCTGAATCTCTATGTCGAAAGCTTACCTGATAGATTAAAATCAATTATTAAAACATATTTACAGATTCATTGCTGCATACCGGAACCTGGTAAAGGAACAATCTTGTCCAGGCAACTTTCCTGTTGCTGCATCAACTGCGTGAAGAAAGAGAGATGTGGCCGGATTATTCAAACTGAGACCCACAAGTGGAACTTATCGCGATTACGAACAACTCAGTAAGCAAATTGAAAATTATATACAAATAAATTCCATTAAAAAATTCAAAACGTACTTGCAGCTTTGCGAGTGGGTCGATCGTCGTGATCAGGGCAGATGATCCAAATAGAAAGTTTTACTTATTCAAGGTAAGATAACAGCCTAATAATTAATTTAATGCATTCATAAACTTCTTCATCTTATCATTTACATGTGAAACACCCGATGACGCGCACCGATTAAGAATGTGTTAATATTTTCAATCATACAAACATTTATTACATATTATAACATTTTTTCAATAGTTCTGATCTAATTATTTAATATATAGGCCTACATGTATATCTTTTGTAATGTATTTCATGTAGCTATATAACGTTTATGCAATGTGCTTATGATAAATTGTAATGTTTATTGCACATATCGTTACATTGCATTTTCAGACTGCTACACCAATACGTTCATCAAGAAAGCTTCAATACCCCACCTACAGGACTATATTCAAAGCGAATGAAAGTCTTCTCAAAGGAAATTATTTCGACAGAACTGACACAAGCTGCTTACAGTACAAACTTCTTAGTGAAAAAGTGATCATTTCAATTGATTGCTGTCTTTTTGAACTTAGACAAGATTACTTTTTTACGGATGAAAATAGTAATCTGCAACTCACACTCTTGTGCATTGACATTTTAGAAACTCTGTAACGAGTAATGTTCATTTCTAGAGACTAGATATTTTTGTAGCAAAAATGTGACCTGTTTATAAAGTAAGTGTTTTCTATTTCTAATGATGTCGGAGAAATGGGGAAAGAAGATAAATCGATTATTTACCGTGATTACAGTCAATCTGTATTTTACGTCACAAAATTGATCGATAAGTATTTCTATTCAAACAACATAAAATCTATCCATGTATCAATAGTCATCTGCATCAAAGTGAAACAGAATATTTAAACGATATAACGAGAGGAAATCGGGTAATATACCGCGGTATTAAATAGTTATTATTTCTACATCGTGACGATAGTCAAATTGTATTTTACGTCACAATATTAATCCATAAGTAGTTCTATTCGCGCAACATATTTAGTGGTATATGGTCATCTATATAATGTAGAAAGAATATATTTATACTTCTATTCGATAATTCTCGATGAAAACTGTATTTGATAGCACATATATTATTGCTCTTGGTCGTGACGTAAAATACAAGGGGAAAATCTATCGTATATTCGTATGCCTCGTAAACAGTATAGAAACAGAGATGGAAGCGAAAAATATCGATTCTATATCATTTACGACAGAAGGTTTGATATACATATGATTAATTATTATTTTAGAAAGGTATAATTTTTCAATTTCCTCAAGCCACTTCGTGAGAACGTACCTTGAGCTTTGATATAAATCTAGAATTTTGAAAGTTATTAATTGGCATCATAAAAAAATTAAATCATTTGAAATCTAAAGATATGTCTTTTAAGTATACCAATGATATGTCCTCCACGATATCTTTCTTTGCAGTTGCCGCCTTCTTTTGTATTATATTTATTATATATTTACACACATGTGTAATATTTTTTTATTGCATATGTTTCGTAAGACTAATTTCCATCTTGACAACGTATTCTCCAAAATCCATTAATTTGAAGACTTGTTATATGCATGCTAACTAGATGATTGTAGATTCCTAGAGACAAGTCGACAGTCATTTATGTACACAATTCCAGTTCAGTCAGCAAAGATAATAGCTACATTTCTTGCGCAATGTCTTAAATCTAATACGGTTACTATGTAGGCTATCATCTATCGGTATGGCTACTGGCAGAAGCTACTGGCATCTGTGTGACAATGCCAATTTCCTTAGATTGTATTGTAGGCTCTTGTGCAGTCCCCCCACCTACATTTTTCAAAACAATCGATTATTCAATTTGATCAATTTTGATTGGAGGGATAACTCTTCACACTCACACGAATGACCTGACTACAAGTCCTCACATGGCTATAGCAATAAGCGACCCAGCCACTTCTAGTAGCGCCCTATTATTTTAAAGGTATCTCATTCACAATGAATTTCCTTTGACTTCAAAATTCAAAGCGTATATTTCAATGCGAAAAACCCGAAGGCAAATTACAATGTTGACTTGCTGACGAAGTTTGCGACCATGACATCGTAATTACCTACGTAGATTTTTACAACAGCACGGAATGCTTCACTCAAACCGGTGATGCTGAAACGGACATCCAATGGTGCTGCATCTTTTGACCAGAGAAAAAATGGAGGGGGGAGGACTGCACATGAGCCGTATCGTGTAATAATATTTCCCCAAATGTCATAGACCTGTGGATTTCAAGAATTTTCATTATTATTTCTTCCGTCTGCCAACACTTTATGTTGATATCATGCTGACTTATATGTAAACAATAAAAAAAGACTGAGACGCTCTCAATAAAGGCGCCTTTTGACCTCCCTTTTCTATTGTCTGTGACATTAAACCTCACGCGCATTCGAAAGCTAGCAAAGTAGATGGGATTTCTGCTCGGTGCTCGCAGTCAAATTTTTATTATGCATAGCACCCTAAAACATACTGTGTGATACTCCGAGTTCAGTTTCATCAGCCTAACCATCATCAGAGGAATAGTGGTAATGTGCTATACATAAATTGAATATAATAATATACATGAATCATTGATGAATTATTTAGTGCAACTTTACGCCATAATGAAAAATACGAAATTAATATAATGTAAGTTAGGCCTTAACTTATTAAGTATGCTGCATAGAATTACAAAACTTGTCCTAAATTAGATATTTTTAATTTTTTTAAATATAATTTTCAATTGTACATTTCTAGCCTACACTGCAATGAGGCTATCTAAATTACAATTTCTACAGATGATGAATCGTGGGCTACCCACCGATCATATTATTCATGGACCAACAGACTATTGAATAAAGGCAATAACAAATAACAATAACAACCTAAGCTAGCCTATATACACTTTAATATTCAATAAAGCAATTGACATCTTTATTGATACGGTATATTTGGCTACATAGCCGATACCCTTTCCATGTTCGAGTAGATACAGGCCCTATAAGCTATTTAGAGGCATACGCTATCCAGTTTCATATTCAAGCTTTGTTAAAAAGCTTATATTACTATTCGGCCCCTGTGACGGCTAATTAGGTATATCATCATCACTCATGTGGTCTTATTTAATGTAGCCTCGTAGTAGACTGGTTGCAGGCTAGGCCAATTTATATTTAGCGAGTGGGAGATCTTTATCTAATTTAACCAATCCTGGCTATAACTTTATTTTATCTTTCAGAGATAGTCAATTCATGCAAAAATATATGACAAGTATGTTATTTGTCATTATATTAGGCTATTATCATTTTTATTATTAACTTAAGTCGTTGCTTGTTAATGAAAACTAATTTGATGATTGTAGCAAGCCTCTAAAGGCCACACCGTTATCCAAAAAACCCATTCAACGGATCCAGGATAACCAGCATAGATAGAACCTGAATTTGAAGTCGGAGCCGGAGCCTTTCACATCAGTGTCGTAGAGCCGGAGCCGGAGCCGATGAGATAACGCATCGGCTCCACAGCCCTGCCTTTAAGTACTACTTACCTTCAGATACCCATGCTGTTCTTTATCCACTCTTCACTTTCCACCGATTTCCAAGAAGGACAATTTATCTTATAATTCCTCGGTTGATTTGTCAATTCATATGAAATGCCTTGCAAAATGTTTGCAGTTAAAATTACCAAAGAAAATAATAACTTCTAATTTTTTCTAAAGATTTTTCCAATTCTTGTTATCATCTTATGATTTTATCCTTCCCTGTGGGAACGAATCTTGCGAAAAACTGGCGAATGTCAGCTGCAGAATATCATGCTAAAGTTCAGTCATATTTGCCGGATATTCGCTGGCGAAGTTCGCCGGCGACAATTCGCGCTCTATATGTCACTTTTTACTTTATCTCTTGTTTTCTTTAGTAATCCGCCTCTACAGTCGAGGCTCTATTCTCTCCCTCACCATCCCCCACATATGGCTATAAACTATCTAAGATATAAGTGCAGACTATCATTCTTTGATAATGATAAGATAATAGAGAATCCGCATATATCATTTTTCATAACATCTCTTGACATTCAATAATTTACAACAATGACAAATATTTGAACAGTATCATAGTATTTACTGCGACATTTGTGGAAGACAAATACTTTTTTTAGTTTAAGCCTTCGTGAATTAAAAAAAGATCTCTTTTTATCAGATCAGAATGAGTATACAATATATTTTCATGTGAAGGTAATATACGCACATTACTACTTACCACTAATTAGTTGCTACAATATCCACGATTTCGCCGGTTGGCGAAAAATCAGCTCGCATTAGTAAACAAATATCTATCAACTAATTATAGCAACTTTTTCGCCACCTGTCGTTTTTTAATTTCACACATGTTTTTGGATAAATGATGACCATTTTCACATGCGGAGATAGTTTTTACACGAAAATGAACCTTTAAAAAAATTATCCACCAAATCGCTACCTCGCCAGATAATCTGTTGATATTAGCAAGATGCGTTCCCACAGGGTTTATACAATAAGCCATATGTTGTTTTCATTGTCATTTCAATTTTCAAAGAAGATATTTTGCCATTTGTGAAATATACTCATAGAACACTATGCTTATACGTTCATCGGACCGGTTTCCTCTTTTTCACCTCAACTACGCATCCATCCAGAATGTGGACTGCATTTGTTATTTCGGACTTTTATTTGTGCCTTTGAAATGCGTACCTTATACTGATTTTGCACGGAAGTGTATCTTTCTATCAATAAATTTTCATATTACACTACACAATTAATCATTTTCTAGTCATGCCTGGAAATCATTTACAAAGAATATGAAAGCCAGAAAATGTGTCGAACCCTTGTTGTGAGGACCATTTTGCCTGACAGCGTAGTTGATACTATACAGTCACATCCATTAATTACTGGGATCACTGCTATAGCTAGAAGCTAAAAAAAGCGTGTCTTGAAGCATGCTTAAAGAAACTTTATCCATTAACTAAATTAATTATTTATTGTTATATTACATTAATTATATATTACTTTTTATCAACTAATAAAAGTTTATTTATCAATTGACTGCAACTATTAGATGACTCCAATCAATTAATTGCAATCTTTGACAGTCCCTACGGGAATGGTGGTGAGAGCAATGGAAATGAACTAACCCTATTCATGTAAAACAAGTGACGTGGTTTCAGAATAGTAAATTAAACATTTGTTTAGATTTGACAGCTTGTTGCCGAATTAATTAGAAGGAGGTGGTGAAGAGCGAATGCAGAGCGCTTAGCTTGGCTTACGGGAGATGAGAGGGCTCCCAATGTTAAGTCTCGATGAATGAGGCGAAATTTGTGTAAGGGCGGATTACATATTTATCACACAACGATTACATTTTTATAGGAATCGAGGATGAACAGGATCTGTTTACTTGTGGGAATCGAAAAGGCAAAGATTGATGTACAGGATTTCTACATGTGCGGATCGCAAGAAGCCTACTATATTTATTGATCGGATGAATTTAAAGACAGGATGAGTTTACATGTGGGAACCGCAACATTTGAATGATGTCCGACTTATCTTTGTGACATATCTTTACCTATTCAGTATTTTGTTAGCCACTATGTACGAGACCCCCCGTTGGTCTGGGTTTGAGTGTTCAGGTTAGGGGTCGAAACACAACTAGACGAGTAGCTTCTGATGACTGACGGACTGCAGCATCCTTAATCGGTAGCTGAAGTAGTGGTCGATGTATTGTATTTCAAATGAAGAACAAATAAAGAAATGTTGGATTCCATGAAGTATTATAGACCGATTAAGAAACTAGCGATAACAAAGTCAAGTGAAGAAATAGTATCTTCCATCTGTCGTCTTAGGTATAATTTGTATAGTTTCATTGCTTTCGGTGTATTAGAGTGTCATTGTGGTTCTATTGTTTACATCCTTTATCCACTTTCCACTTATCCATTATTACCATTATCCACCATGTGTAGTTTCAGATATAGTGTAGCATTAGTTCACTTGAAATCGGTGTAGTAGCATCGTTGTATTCAATGTTTTACCTCCACTTTTCCAATTTTTATTCATCGGTCTCCTGTTGTTTCATAATATCCATTTTTAATTTTCTTAATCTATGGTGACAATTGCCCTATTTTATTTCCACTACCAGCATTTGTAGTCGGCACAGTATATTAGACGTCTGTTTTGAATATGTATGCGGCAGTGTTTGGAATCTGTGGTATTAGTATATTGACAGTAAGTATGAGCAGTGTTACAAGTCTTAAGATTTCCATTTTTACCAGATATTGGACCAAAGCTGATCAATTTTAATTCGTTGCCACGAGAAAGCTCCATTGAGTTCTTTTAAGAACTGATTAATTCAAGGTTACAGTAGCATTGCATTTGTACACTTGCGGATTGGAGAGCGTCATCAGTCCTCATTAGGACTGCTTCAATTAGTAATTTAAGCATTATATTCTATTATAAATGGCTGCTGGGATGATTTTCATCATCGTATGAGAATTAGTACTTATGTCTCCGGAAGATGAAGCGGGAACAGGAACGAGCCTATTCTCCTGATGCAATTTAAGCCATAGGCTACCAAAACATCACATTTGTATGGCAACACAGTTTATATGATAATCGTTACAGATGAGAAACTAGTCGCATGATTGAGTCATACGTGAAAAGATATCCTACCCGAAGTGATACCAGCCATGTAGTGCTTCTAGCTCGGCAGCTAGAACGAGTTTCTGCACGGAACGAGGCCGAAAGTGAGACTTTCACAGAATGATGTACACCCTATGCCTACTACGAATCTCCACGTCTATCGAGTTCTAGATAGTTCCTATTCTTGTCAGATCGCACCAAAGAAAAACGCAAGTCAATCCAATGCGACGCAGATTGACGTTTTGGTTAAAATGAAGTCTTCCATGTTTTCTCTGATTAAGCGGAAAGTAACAAGTCTAGATACATAATTTTTAACATGGAATGTCTTCAAGTCATTTCATATGAAGTGCATGTGTTATTATCATGTTTCTGATCAGCAATGTAAGCGAGAATGTGGTAAAATTTGGATAAAGTTGCTCAAAATGTTTGTGTTTGCCGACATCAAGAGGCTCACAAAATCTGAATGTGCTTAGCTTCATAGAAAGGGGAACAAGAACATGATAGAAAATAATCTGAAGACATTTCATGCTAAATATTATGCGTCTAGAAATATTACCTTTCACTATGAACCAAAGCACAGAAAATCGGATTCTAACCAAAAACTAGGCACAAATACGAACTAGGGCAAAACTCGGCAGACGCGCAGAGTGTGCATAGGGTGCAAATCATTCTGTCAAAGTCTCATGTTTGGCCTTATTTCCTGTAGGAACTCGCTGTGGCTGTCGAACTATTCAAGCAGAAAAAGCATTTTTGATGCATATTTTGTTTTTCCCCTGCGCTTCTCCTAAATAGCTACTTTCATGTTACTAAATGGACATCTTGATGATTCAGTTCATCAATGTCCTTAGAAATTCGATACTCTACATAAAGTACTAGAACAGACAAGGACATTGAAAACAACAGAACTTCGGGGATACGCGGTGTCACGACAACTGTACCTAAACGATGGCGGCCTCCAGGCTGATAATGGTTAGGTGCTTGCTAAAATTTCTCGATTATTGTCATTTCTCATTACAGTATATATAAAGGCACTCTGATTGCGTAACTTACAAAATATCACCTTACGGCAAGAATATGCAACTGCTACAGGTTCCAATAATTTGATTCACCATTAAGATCTAGCAACAATGACATAGATCGGTGCCTAAATGATCGGCTGAAATGCCACACAGAATGAATTAAGGCCGCTGTCACACAGGAAAAGGCGTCATCCATCTTCCATCTTCCATTTGGGATTTCCCTTTAATTGCATGTAGAAAAGAATGCAATCTATCTCACAGAAAAAGTCATCTTCCATCATCCGTCACGCTGTCACACAGGAAAAGTCATAAGGGGTCGTCCATCGGACAAAAGGCATGAAATTATGCGGCTGATGCAGTTCATTTCCATAAGCCGTCAGGCATCAGCCGCGAGCATAGATGAACAGATGAACTACTTACACAAGTGCCTGAAGCCGATAAACACAGGACGGGAGAGACACTGGTTTGCGATAGACAGGCAAGAAACAGATCGCGATATGATTACAGCAATGACTGCAGGATAAACATACTTGAATGACTGTCATTGTCATGTTGGCAAATGATTTATTTGTCAACAAAGTAAGCAAACTCAATGAATTGTGTCACACTTATTAATTAGTAAATAAAGTACCCAAGATATTGAACCTCTTCTAGATTAAGTCATTCAGATTCAAGTTTAATTCCCATTCATCGCAGAATGAAAATTTTTCAAATGAGAACATATCCACACTCCAAGTTAAAATCAGTGATCAATAATTAATTGCTATTATCATAATTAATCGCTATTAAAGTGAATTCTGTATCAAGCAAAACAACCGTCCGTGAAAATAGTGCATTAAGGAGATGTAGATATTTCAAACTAATCAACGTTTTCCTGTGATAATTAACATGATGATGTGCAACAAAAATAATAGGGGACTTCTATTTTTATGGTTTATTTACCCCTGAAGAGCATCAACTTGGTAGCCTGCTGCCTCGATTGGACATCCGTTGAAAATATGTTTCTTTCAAAATATATTTTTCCGTACTTTAACAATCGAAGTCGAATGAATCGGAAAGCAATTAATTCTTACCAGGGACTTTAGGTAATTGTTTCTTAAGGCATCATCATCAAAATAATGGTCCGTCAGCTCTGGGAATACAGTATCAACGTTGATCTTGTTCAGGACAAAATGCTCCACTTTAATGTCCAAATTGCATCCTATAGGGAGAGTGGAGGCATTCCATAGAACTCCAGGAAACCTCCATCCTCTATACTCCAGGAGCAATGATCTGAAAGCAACTTCAGCCACTTTAATTATGATGAATACTCCAAAACTAGGTGACATCAGACCACCTCGCTGCTTCCTACAAAAAACTTTGTGTATGGGAAATCTACTGAATCGGAAAATAAAGCCGCTCGACATACAGAGCACGCAACTTGTTCTTTGATGCTGTTACTTACAAAACCTGCATGCAACGTAATATAGCACATTGAGTCGCCAGTCATCATCCATTTTATGCAAATCCATCATCCAAAACGAATAAAGGAATTCAGTGTTTGCATCGTCCGTAATCATGTTGTTGGATATATTTGCAGCCTGTGTTATCGTAGGTTTCCTACATTGAAAATTGAATTCAAAATCTGAGGAAGAATCCTCGGTCAAAATGTTCGCATTCACTGATGGCGTTATCATATTATTCATTAATATAGTTTTAAGAGCACTCTTAAATTGAGTCACAGATGGATTGTTATTGAAACTACCACATCGCTGCACTTTGCTGAAATAGTAGAGTAGAGTCTTGAGAAGTAGAGTAGGTTAAAAAATAAGAGAAGTTGCAGTCATTGAGGAGATTTAGTGCTAGTTGCTTGATTGCTTTGCGGGAGTGTTCAGGGAAGATGGGTAACCTTTAAAAGCTGTGGAAATAGCGTCTTTTCTAAGTATTCTACGCTTTCTTGTACGGCGATCTTTGTCTTCTTTTTTCTTTCGTGAGGTCAAATCAGCTTTAAAGTCGCTCTCTAAGAAATGCTCACTACACACGTATGGAACATGTCGAGATGGTTCAAAATTCTTTCGTTTGATCCTCCGTAACCACTGCTCAAGCAATTGAGGGTTGTTGTGAGGAAACTCGTGAAAAGAAATATTCGAATATTTCGATACTGTTCGGAACACAAAATGAAGTCACCATTGCTTCGGAATTATCATGAAAAAGTAACAGGTCAGTGTTAGAACAGCCCACTTACTACGATATGAAGTAAATACCTGTGACGACTTATGATTTTATTAAATCAAAATAGAATTGCTGTTGCATGATATCGTCATCAATTTATCTCAAAATGGACTTAGCTCACATATATGTCATACACATGAGCATAATCATCAAATTGTCAAAAATGTGAGATGTTATCGCCTCAACGGGATAAGGATCCCATCTGGCCAACACATTTCTTGCCTGTCTATCGTAATTTGTCATCAAAGTAAACACCGATCGGCGGGCTTCAACGCCGTCAGCGTGAATTAGGGAAAACAGTTTATCTGTTCCTCTCAAAATCTGTGGCCGCGAGACTGTGTGAGATTGCTCTAAAAACAGAACAACGTGAAGTGACGTCTGAAAGAGATTCAGGAAGCTATCATTTCGTCGCCATGTTGACGAAGGGGCGCATGAGCAAAATTTGACTTTTCGAGATAAGAACATATTCGGGGATTTTCCGTGTCGCTCTTTTCAATGGTGACATTTTCAAGATTCGAATCTGAAGTGTTATATGAGTTTCAGAAACATGGGGAGGGCGTATGATCCCAAGCCGTGCGAATTGTAATTTCACGAAAAGGCGTAAAACTCTTACGCCTCTTCGTCAGCATAAAAATGAGAACTTTGTAATAATTCTCTATTTTACAAACAGGCGTATAACTTATACGCCCATTCGTAGAATAAAATTTTCTTTCCTCAACAGTATAGCTGGAATTTATTTGGGCGTATCCTTACATCAAAGACAATTTTTTGCTTGTATAGTACAATTGAAAAAACGCTTAAGCTATTTTAATGGGTTGGTCATAAAGTTATATTTGTAGGAACCTAACCGCTTCAGCTCAATTTGTGTTTTCGACACAAGTACTTTCGCGATTCGTCGTATTGTATTTTCTTGGGTGTGACATACGGTGCCCCAGCGATGACAAAATTTTATATCGTCCTCGAGTCCCACTCGGTGCGTCAGTATCGGTAGTGTTGTTCATTGCTTCGAAAGTAGTCTAGGTGTTTGGATTTCGTAATTCATTGTTGATAGTTGCCTACGTTAATGAAGGTGAGTTTTCTGTAAAGCATTGTCTAGTTTTGGCTACGTTTAGGTTCAAAAATTCATGCTGACTTCCAAGCAGATATTCGTTTATATGTAGGCGAACTATTTTATAGTCTTTGTTGAATACAAGCCACAAACCTAAGTCAATGCACAATGCACTTATGTAGCTAATTGGCCTGAAGTAGAAACGGTGGAGGTATTTATTCACCGTTCAGTATATTTATAAACTCATCATGATTAGTAGGGAAGTAAGGTAAGACTGACTTATCTTACGATTAGCATATGCATGTAATGATGCACTTAAGTTCGAAAAGTAATTAAAGCGTCCCTGATATACTTCAATATACAATACCTCCAGCCTTCTTCTCCAGATAAGGTAGAGCCTGGTCTTCCAAAATAGTTTAGATATCAAAATAGGCTATTACTGAAGTAGTTCTTTGCCAAACCGTGGCTTTGATTCAAGGGCTTGATGCATCATCTTGAAAAGTTACTGCTGATAGGCCTACTACACATGCAAGCCGCTTAGCGCTCGTTACATTTGTTAAATTTCAAATTTTCTCTCGTCAGAACGTAGGCCTACCTTAACACTCGCAGGGAATGGTTTGGTTGCCATAAATAGCACTGAACTAAACTTAAATAGATCTGAATAGGCATTCCTATTTCTCCTTTTATTTGAAATAATTATGGCATTAACTGTCATTTCTTCTACCGAGTATTACATTCCATATCGACATTTAGGCTACTATTGTATCGTCACCTAGGCCTACTTTAAATCGTCATTGCATGCAATGTGCTGCACAGCAAAAGACTGAGTGCACATCTTGAAAATTTCATAGAATTGCGGAACCTATTGGATGAGGCAGAATAGTCTAAAATTAGATCTATTTGAAAGCGCGTTGGTACTAAGGCCCATGATATATAGGTATTTGCAGCATTGAATCTGTGAAGTTGTTGTAGACTTATATTTTCATATCGTTGCATTTTTTGCATAGTTGCTGCAGGCTCTTCCTCTTTCTGGATTTCGTCCGGTGCTACAAATATATTTTCTGGCCTGCTATCATGGTCTAAGTATTCATATCGGCAGTATGCGTTTTTAGAAGTGGCTGAAGTTTCTGAAACTGACAAAATAAAACATCTACCATTTTACATTTTTACGTATAGGATCTATTGTACAAGTATGCACATATGAAGGCATGGGCCTGTAATACTGAAGGGGATTCCATTCTACAAATAGAGGAAGATAAGAATTTTCTGTTGTCGAGTTCGCCTTTAGATTATGAGAATAACTAGAAGAATTACAGGACGACTGTTTCTTACCCCCAACAAGAGGCTAGAAAATGCGATCCCACCAGAAACCAAAAGCGCTTGCGAATCTAGCAGCACTCAGGCGAGTCATATTCAACTGCAAAACTGTTAAACAAATAGTCTTCCGCTTAGTTCGACGATGGAACCTTGCTAAACAAATTACCATTGTTGCTTAATTTATCATCATTTATCTCTGCTTATTATTATCCATGGTTGTTGTGGTTCGCAGTTTTGGAGTTAGTTCCGATTAACAGCATAAATTTTGCTTTCTTGAAAATTAAAAAAACTGTGCTTCTGGATTATGTATTCTTGATTTTGGTAAATATCTTGGTGTTGATAACATAAAGTACGTTCTATCACATACTTAAATTTCTGGTTCGCAGATCTGAGGCTAGATCGGGAAAGATATGGCTGGTTCTGAGTTTTGGCTAGTACATATTTTATATTTTAACAATCCCTGACTAATCAGATGTTAGTAGTGAAAACTGTGCCCTACTTGCGAGGGATAGGAACATGGATAGGTACATGTATAATTCAGTGTTATGAATAGGAACATGGATAGGTACATGTATAATTCAGTGTTATGAATAGGAACCTGTATGACTTCTGTCTTACTGGATAGGTACATGTGTTTGGGAGACTGGGTTGAGTACATTGCGTTGCGGAACGTCTATGATCGAACTTGTGTGGTTTGGTTCTGAGTACTTGGGTACGTACCGATAGACGTCCGTTGTTTGATTTTGAATGGGTTTGCTCAATTGCGACTATTGTGACTATTGCAACCATTGTAATCAAGATGACAGTCAAATTGATTTTCCTTTTTACCTAGACAAACTATGCTATAAATATGAGATAGTTGTTTGATGACATACATAATGATGACTAGTATCCCAACGTCGTGGGTTGTCGCAAGAGACCTTGGATATTCGTTCAAAGCTATAGAAACTGTAACAAATCTCAGTGAAAATATCAACGCTGGTGATTTAGTTGATCGACTAATGGATCTAGATGAGCATGCTATGAATCACAATTTGGATCGTAGGTGGATAGAGAATTTCTCCATGCTACACCGCAATGATAGTGAAATTAGGAGGATCAAATTGGAACGATATGGAAAGAAGGAGACATCTGACAGTGTTTTAATAAAAAGTTCTCCCAATAAAAGTGACTTCAGGAGGAAATTAGACGAAGAGACATTTAAATTATTATGTGAACGGAACTGCGTTAAATGTTTTAAACAGGAACGATCCCTTCTCTTTTTACCATGTTCTCATAGCGTTATGTGTTCTACATGTTATGTATCCTTTGAAACTTCATCTTGTCCCCTTTGTGATCAAGAAATATCTTCAACAGTCACTGTATATCGTGCATGATGAGTCATCATGCACGTCTGTGATTGGTCATTATTGTGTCTTTGTGTGGCTTTCCTATATAAGGAGGACATTGTACCGTTCTATTTCAAGCATAATTTGAGGCTAATACAATGTCAATCAGCATGTCGTTCACTACCAACATTCCCATTTCAATAATTTACCGCAGTCAACTCTTCACCGGCAATATATTTTATTCTGCCGTGAATATAACTGCCTATAAAGCGGATTTGGTGGATCTGATGGAGGAAATAGTGAAGTATTTCCGCTGCGGAGAGGACGTGGTGGTGCAGAGAATGTTAATGAGAGTCGTGAACAACGCTCTTACACGAGTTGCAAGATTTTGGCTCAATGAAGTATTTCGCCCACTAGCTCAAACTGAGATTGTACCGGAATACTCTCGCTGTTGGTGCAGCAGTATCCAACGGAAACACAATACATGTCTCCATGACATTATCACCTCCAGCTACTTTGACGAGAAGGGTGAGAAATGCAAACTGGACTTGTTCAGTGGACCGCCATCGGTAAGCATCAATGTGGCTGCTCAAGGACATTCTGAGGTGATCAGTTTGCGGGCATACTATGCCAATATTTTAAAGACTTTCCATTTAAAGCCCTGTTGTATGTGCTGTCCTATTTCAAAACATCTAATGAAAGACATTGAGCAGCTCATAACTGCTGCAAATCAGACTCTAGCCGATGTGAGTGTGTATCAGTTTCCCTCTACAACTTGTTAAGTGTTTTATGTAATTTTATAAGTACCAGCAACAAACTCTGCGTGACATGTGAATGCTTGTAAACTTTTGTGTATAATGTTGTAAGTACTAAGCAAAAATTGTAATTGTATTATCTATTTCCATATTAGAATAAAAATGTCTGTAAAACGGAAGGCATCTTCTCGTCAATCGAAACGGTCCCTCAAACCTTCAAGTCAGTTTAAAAAGGCGTTGCGAAAGTTAAACAGGATACATGATAATAAGAAGAAGTGTAAATTGATTCAAAATTCACGTGATGATTTCATTCACGATTTAGCTTTTGCAATACACAAATGTCTACCTATTTACAAGCCTCTATTGAATGCTGGCTCTTTGAATAGCATAAAAAAGTTTCAAATCCAAGGAGTAGTGATAAGAAAAGGCGAAACTTAATTCAGCGTGGTGGTGGTGGGTTTCTAAGTATGTTAAATGATATTGGAAACAGTATTAATGGTGTAATCAATAGTCCGCTTGGAAGGATTGCAGCAACTGCTGCAATGTTAATATAACGTTAAAAAATCATAAAGTGACACGTCATCATTTTGATTGATGAGTCATATATAGGTATAGGATAAGGAAGACGCTTTAATGATATTTTATCACTTTCAAGTGACAATTCATTTGCGCTAGTTGAAAGCTCCAAATTAGTACTTGTTGAAACATGACTCAGAAAATGTATACAATCAGAGAGGAAAGTGACGCTTTTGAGAACGATCTCTTGAAGCTTCGTCCGGCATGAAAGGTGCAAGGGATTGGAAATACATTCTACTTTCAAACCTTGAATTATGGTGATGATGGCTTTTATCTTCAAGTTCCATTCTTCCACAGTAATGGTATGTCTACATCAGGGTATAGCAATATGAGACAAATGCGAGTGACTTTTCCAAAATGGCAACAGGTGATTCTTAAAACTATTGACTCTTTCGCGAAAGAATGTGTTGAGCTGCCTGAAAGTGCTCCCACTCATTGGAGAAAGGCATTAGAGGAAGGAGTTGGTTACAAGGAATTGCCGGAATTCGATACACTGTTTTTAAAATTATCGGATCATTTTCAAGCATTCGATCTCTTTACAAACGCGATGGAATGTGAGGATCTCAAACGAGGCCGCTATATGGGCTTAGTGCACGTTACCGGACTTTTTATTGGTTCACATGGTTCGACTGGTAAAGTCGCATCTTTACAAATGAAGGTTCTTCAACTAGTCTATGAACCACTACCAATTGATAAATGTTTAATTAACATTGATAAGACTGCTTCAAGTGATGGGAAGGAAGAGAGCAAAAAGCGAGGTCGGAAATCTAAAGATGGGAATCCTAAATTGAAGTTGAAGCGCCAAGATGCTGACTTGAAAAATTTCTATAATCCTAATTGTGATGAGGAAACACAAATGTTTTAATTTGTAAATGAAACTTGAAAGTTTCTATTCTGAATGTAAATAAACGTGATCTGGAACATGTGTCTGTTTTGTTGTTCTAAGCAAAATTATCGGGATGATGAGTTTAATGTTAATGGAATTATAAGATGACAGATTTTCGTCTATTCACTGATCGCACAATGTGTGTCGCTGGACCAAGTCAGTCCGGTAAAACTACTTTTGTAACTCAATTGCTACAATATAGAAATGAAATGTTTAACAAGGAAATTAAGAGAGTCAAATGGCATTATGGAATATTTCAACCACAACTACATTCTGCACTTCGCCAGAAAGGTTATGAGGTGAAGCAAGGGTTGCCATCAACTGAGGATATCAAAGCAGGTGACTTACTAGTATTAGATGATCTATTACGTGAAAGCAAATCTTCAAAGGATGTGACTGAAATGTTCATTCAAACTGCACATCATAGGGAAGCTTTTATTATCTACATCACCCAAAACATCTTCGATGGAGGGAAAGAGCAAAGAACTAGAAGTTTGAATACACATTATTTGGCAATATTTAAAAATCCAAGAGATAGCAGTCAGATACATCATCTCAGTAGACAGATATTACCTCAACAACCTAAAGTACTTTCAAAAATATATGAAGATGTAACAAAGAAACCACATGGCTATCTATTTATTGATCTAACCCAGGAATGTCCGGAGCGACTTCGATTTCGAACAAATATCATACCTAATCCTGCTGAACCAATGACAGTTTTCTCGGTTCACAGTTAGTTTTAAGCAATGTACTTTGTTGCCTTATTATTTTCAAACATGTCGTATTCAAAGATGGTAGTCATTCCTCAAGAGGAGTATGTACAATTGACTACATTACAAAGTGCACAGGAAGTCAAAAATATAGATCAACCTATTACGAATCAACTTAAGGAACTAACACAAAAGGATATCGAAATTCAGAAGATTAAGGATCCCTATCGACGAATGCAGTTAGCAGCTGAAAACATTGATGAGAGGCGACAGATTCGTGACAAGTTGCGACGATTTATAACCTTGTCAACACCTCGACCATATCGTGTGCGCGCTGAGCGACTATTTGACTTCATTGATCCACATGTGAAGTTCAATGAGAGAGGGGAGATAATAGATCAAACAGCTGGTGATGTTATTAGAAATAGTCACATAGATGACCTTCTACAATATGCTGTCAGAGATGTAAGGCGAAAACTAGGTGCACCACAAGGGTGGACATATTTTCAGAAAATTTTATCTGATCAAAATGTACCTCACAATATTATTGGAGGGCCGACTGTGAATGAGTTGGATAAGGGTCACTTACAAGATGGATTAAAAAGTAAAACACCCACGATGGCGGTCAAGCGAGAGCTTCATGATCCCGATGATCTGTAACCAAAAAGAGCTACTAGGCGCCCAATGCGTGTTGCGAAGGAGTATAGTAAATATTGAGCAAATATGAATTAAGCCTTGCCTCTCTCATATCATGTCGTTACAAAAATTTTGCTGTTGTTTGAAATCTGCGCTCAAAGGTGAAGGAGAAGAGGGCATAGAGGTTGATATCAATTGTGTTAGCTGTTGCTGTGCGAGTAATACGCGTGCAAATCAGAACAAAGACGATGAGTACAGCAGTGAAACTCAGAAAGATTTATTACGACTTAAATCACCCCGCAAGTTTCAGTCGTCCGGAGGTTCTAGCCCGTGCAGCAAGTGTGGGAATAGAGAAAGTCAAGAAGTGGTTAAGGAGTCAACCGACTTACACTCTTCACAAAAATGCGAGAAAGCGGTTTCCAACAAGAAAATATGTTGTTAACAATATAGATAGTCAATGGCAAGCGGACTTGGCTGACATGCAACAGATATCACAGTACAATGATGGCTATAAATACATCTTAACCATAATAGATATTTTATCTCGCTATGCTTGGGCACGTGCGCTGAAATCTAAACGAGGACCAGAAGTTGAAGCGGCTTTTCAGAGCATTTTCGATGAGGGGCGTGTTCCGCAAAGAATACAGACCGATCAAGGGAAGGAATTCGAAAACTCTCAAGTTCGAAGTCTCCTTAAAAGTCATAATGTGGAATTGTTTAGTGTCTATAGTGCTTATAAAGCTGCCATGGTTGAGAGGTTCAATCGCACACTGAAGACAAAAATATGGCGCTATTTCACTGCAAAAAATACACATGTTTGGGTAGGTGAGCTGCAGAAATTTGTTAAGAATTACAATGAAAGCTACCATCGAATCATTAAGATGAAACCAGTTGATGTTACCCCAGATGATGCGATGGATGTATGGCTTCGATTGTATGATAAGAAAGCGAAAAACATCTCCAATGAAAAGAAAATTAATGTTGGTGATAGAGTTCGGATTTCAAAGGTTAATTCTACACTTGAGAAGGGGTATCTACCTAATTGGACTGAAGAAGAGTTTTTTGTAGATGAAGTAAATACAAAATTTAGACCCACCATGTATAAATTAATAGATTACCATGGCAATCCAATTGAAGGAAAATTTTACTCTTATGAATTGCAAGTAGTAGACAGAAGTGAAGAGGTGTATATGATTGACAAAATAATTAGGAGGAAAGGTCATGGCAATCAAAGGAAATATCTAGTTAAATGGAAAGGATATCCTGATTCATTCAATAGCTGGATAACGCACCAGGATCTACAAAATGTGGAGGTGGGAGACACTCGTAACTTTTAAGCTAATATAGCATGTGACTTCTTCCATATATGAGTTTAACATGTCTACTAACTTCAACATCATTCTTCCAAGCAATAGCAACCCCAAGATATTCCCAAGTAACAAACCATCTCTATACTCCGTTGAATTCGCTAATCCAATTACTCTGCATGGACCCCATGAAGTTGCTCTAACTGAAATTACTTATTACAGCGATATCAGTTTGCTAAATAACAACTATTTTGAATTACATAAAGAAATGCGAGAGAAGGATGATTGCTTTCGCATATTTCAAAATAGTCTACATGGTACATGGGCTTTTCATCATCTAACTTTACATCCTTTTTCAACATCTTTACCATCTGTCCAAAACATGATTAAAATTCAAAAGGCATTTGCAACGTCAAATTTTGATTCTAAGGTTCCCACAATGAGCTTGCAAGATACAGAAAAGGAAATCGGTAGAATGTTTGAACGAATAAATGATCTCTTCAAGCTGACTTTGAATAAATTCTACAAACCAGTCATAAAGGGGTCAACAGAATTGATGAAGGAAGGGAAGCATGTTCTTCTTGTATTAGGTAAGGATTTGAGTCATACTTTTGGGTATTCCAGAACAACTTTCTCATCAAGGTATTGGTACAATGGACGTGGATGGAATTCGGACAGGAAAGTCACTGATTTTCAATGTAGAATTGTGCCATTGTATGCATTACAAAAAAGGAGCATCCGAGTAAAAAATAAATTTGAGGTCATTAGAAGTGTTGAAGACTTTGCAAGAAAGTTTCAAGGATCAGTGCCAGAAACGTTAATGACTTGTGAATATAAGAAAGAGAAAGTAACTTTATTTACTGTTGAAACGGAGGCAGAATTTATTGTTTTTACTAAAAAGACACCATTGGAAAAGTCTGATTCCGCTGTTATTGAATTCGGATCTGAAATGATTGGGATGTTTAAGGGCCTTGAAAGCGCACCTTGGTTGACAGAATTAAATGATACATTCAAGGTTCAATTGTCCTCTTCTAAACTCAAAGCATCAACAAATGCTTCATGGGATATTCACGTATACAGCGAAGACATATTGGGTGATGATTTGTCTACTTCCAGTGAACTTGTAAAAAGAGTTAATTTAAACATTGAAAGCTTGAAAACGCCATCTCAATTGTGTACAAAGTTAAATGAGTTTGGTGTAGATTACCTTGATGCAGATGAATATCACTTTTCTTATGATCCACATAAGAAACGCATGATTCTAAAGGTAGGAAAGAACTCTCTTATCAAGCTGGATAGCGTGTTAACGACCACATTGGGATTCTCAAAATCAACTATTTATGAAGGCACATCAATAGGCGATACAGCCCATCACTAGAGCGTGATATAAGTAACTTATACGTCTATTGTAACATTATTGAATACTAGCAGTAAGTTGCGTAAACTACGCAAGTGGGACTGAGATATTCAAGCCCGTCCAAGTTGATTTTGCCACAATTTTTGAATGTTATCGTTTGCTTGGTATGATGCTGTCTGTATGTTAGTCCTGTTTTTGACTGGTATGGAGTGCTTTCATGTTTACTGTTAGGTAAATGTAATTAATTACGCTTTTCTAATTGGTATTTTTGCTTCCGTAGGATTGTCGAAGAAAAGTATCTTCTTTTGTATGATATAAAGCGTTTCAAATATATGTTATTGTTTGAATAATGTCTGGGATATTATGTTACGAAGGTGAATGAGACTGTCAGATTGTTAGCGTTTGTATGCAGCTGATGAGGGATGTTTAAGTATCAACTTGTTTTGAGATTTAAATTCACTGTCTGGTTTCAGATTTTGCTCATCAATAATTATTGTAGAAAATTGATTCTTTATGTATCTTTTTAATGAAGCTATGTTTCTTTTCTATCCCTTACAACTTAATTTTCTATTTAGTCTTTTCAATTTGAGTCGTCCAGATATCATCGCCTTTCTTGTTGATTATTGTGAGCGAAAGCTACGCAAATGGGACTGAGCCATTCAATCACGTCCATGTTGATTTTGTCGCCGTTTTTGAATGTTAGAGTTTGCTCGTTATAATGCTGTCTGTAAGTTAATCCTATTTCATGAATGGTATGGAGTGCTTTCAAGTTTACTGAAAGATGAAAGCAATTCATAATGCTTTTCTTTTTGGTATTTTATTACGTTGGACAGTCTTGATGGCAATTCTCTTTTTTGTGTGATAGAATAAGATTCAAATACATGGTCTTTTTTGAAAAATTCCTGCAATATTATGTTAGCAAAATCATGAATATACAAGGGTTGGCGACATTGAGGCCCCACTTCTGCGCACATTTCCTCTCTCATCCGTAAGGAAGCAACTAATCAATCGAGAATTTTTTAACACAATGTATCTACCAATCAGCCGAAATTACATCAATAGAATTGATATATCAATTCATGATGACGCAGGAGAAGTAGTACCGTTCTGTGGTGGTGTTACTGTTTTGACCCTACATATTAGGTCACGAGAATAAGGCTTTACGCTATTGTGTCTTCCATAGTTATTCAATAGTCATAATGACAGGCATTTTGGTGCAAATGTTGCAGCTGATGCACTTCAAGGTGAGGATATCGGTGAATCTATGAAAATGCGCGCGCAGCAATCTGCCATAGACGCATTAGATGATTTAACAAAGACGAGACGTACAGTTCGGAAGAAGCGTAGGAAGTCAAGACAAGTTGGATCCGGTCGAGTTACTAAGCAAAGACGCAGGAAAAGTAAAAAGCCGACTAAAGCAGCACGTTCTAAATCTAGACGTCGAGTGAAAACAAGAAAGCGCAAACGAAATTCCACAGCGACTAGAAACAAGTCAAAACGAAGGAAGACAACATATTTGTAGAGCTAATACGATGCAGAGTATCAATTCGGCTTTGTGTTTCTTCGATTCTCCCCCTCATCAGACAGACATCATCTCCTCAACAATTGTAGACATAGTCCCCACAACAAATATCGATGGTAACCAGCAGCCTATTCAGTTTGATATACCTGCCAATCCTCAAGATTATATTGACTGTCAATCCATTGATTTAGAGTTGTGTATACAAATTAAGAAGACTGATGGTACAAATATTGATTCATCCAAGGATAAAGTGGAATTAGCAAATCTTCCTATTGCCAGTCTGTTCTCAGATGTGTATCTAATATTGAATGACAAACAGATTGAAGGAGGGGATCGAGCATATCCATATGGAGCATATATACATACAATGACTCAATTTCAAAAGCAAGCTAAACAGTCACACTTGCAAGTTTCTGGGTGGTATGATGATCAGCAAGGGAAATTTGATGATGTCTCAAATACAGGGTTGAAAAGACGAATTGATTTAACAGCGGATTCAAAGGAATTATACTTGAAAGGACCTGTCTATCTTGATTTCCTTCGTCAATCTAGATATCTGCTATCACAGGTTAAAATGCAAATAAAATTTATTCGTGCAAATCCTGAGTTCGCGTTAATGGCTTTTGGAGCTACAAACTATCAAGTCAACATAAGTAATGCCGTGCTCAATGTAAGGCGAGTAACAATGAACCCGTTAGTCATCAACGAGCATGCGACAGGATTGAGGAAAAACAATGCAATATATCCAGTTAATCACAGTGTGTTGACAAACTTCACAATTGGTGCGGGATCATCCTCACATGCCTACCCAAATCTTTTTCCCACTGCAATGCCAAAGGCGGTGTATATCACATTTGTGGAAAATGAGGCATTCATTGGTGCTTTTGAAAAGAATCCATTCAATTTCCAACACTTTAATGTTAGCAAACTAGCACTCTATCAGGATGGGAAATTTGTATCTTGCAAAGCATATGAGCCTAATTTCAAAGATGGTAAATTCGCACGTGAATATGGTTCTACTTTCACCGCCCTAAACATGCTTAATACAGATGATTCAAATGGAATTACAATGGATATGTACAAGAATGGCTACTTCTTCATTATGTACAACCTCACAGCAGATGCAGATCTAGGTGGTGAAAGCGTAGGAGTTACAAAGCCTGGAAATCTACGACTGGAGGTATCATTTGAGTCACCTTTGAAGAAAACAATTACTTGTCTCATTTATGCTATTTATGATAGCAAAGTTGAGATAACAAGAATGAGAGACGTGACTGTCAGCTATCAGAGATGAGTAACTTAAGCAACATAGAAATCTTGAGGAAAATGAGGAAAGTTCATCCCTACTCCAAGACAATATTTCTCAATGTCTTTTCTAGAGATAATTTACCTGATTCAATTCCTTTCTGTCCTTGTTCGCTTATCATCAATACGGATACCAACAATCTTCCCGGAAAACATTGGATTGCTGTATACATCAATCGTTATAAAGTGGCCGAATATTTTGACTCTCTTAATCAACCTCGTTTACATGATATCGCATTATGGATGAACAGGTTCTCCTGGACTGTTAGGAAAGTGACATCGTTCCCACTTCAAAGTAATACATCTCTAATGTGCGGTGGCTATGTACTCTATTTTGTCAACGAGAGACCATTGAAAAATAACTGTAAAAGTGCTTTAGAACTATTTTCAAAAAACTGTGATAAAAATGATGTAATTCTTACTAAATATGTCGAAACAGTTTTGAAATAAAGTTTCATGTTGCATCATTAACTTGTTCTTTTTTTTCAAAACAAGGGTTTATAAGGAAAACAAAAACATATTCATATTTCATTATCTATTCACATATATACAAAATCCACAATTTGGTTTTCATGAAACATTTTTTGAAATCACATATGATGGGAGGTACATCACTTATGTCTTTAATGCCGGTTATCACAATCTTTCCATTATGGAACACATGAACATGATATGGATGCCAGTTAGTCAATTGAGCTGCTGGAAATACATGTAACTCCACTTCATAAGTTAGATTATGTGATGATGTAACTTTACGGAAGTCATAGTGATAGTGTAATACAAATAACACGGTCATTGTCTTCACTTTCCAAGCAGATAATGAATCACCAAGTAAATGTTCCAAAGTAAAGTGTAGATATGAGAGATCACCCTCCATGACCCTTCCAATACATTGGATTGTTCCATTTGGAAAGAATAGGATAGTGAGAGATTTATCCTTCCTCTGAATCCTCCATGTTAACATTGAGGGTCTTTCAAGATGTAAGCTCGTTGTCGGCTTCAATTTGCGTTTTATCAGTAACCATTGTTTTCGGTTGGGTATATTCCTCTCGATCTCTTGTAAATTGAGTTTTGACTTTGCTTTTGTAGTTAACATCCGATTTACAACTTCCAGCCGTTTGATGTCCTCCATCTTTAATGAATGACGTTATCTGTGGTAGTATCTCCCTTGTAAAGGTTTCCCATGTGACGTCACTGAAACGAAAAAATCGATATTCAACATCTTCCCGTTTTGGTTAGCAGACGTATAGTTTGACTGATGAATCACACTTTATCCATACCTTGTCATCGAGAGGAATCTTGATCCGAGTTTTATGGTTGTCAATGAGATCCGCAAAGTCTTTCAGTGAAGGCAATGAGTCAATACTAATGCAAACGCCACGATGTTTTCGATCACTATTTGCTATTGAATGACGAAATGCTATTCTTTTAGAATTTGTTATGTGAACGTTTTGAACGTCACTAAGTTTCCATGTTCTAATGTAATGAGGCATGTTCCGAAAGCTATGTTTCAAATTTAGGTTTAATGTTTGCCTAAAGTTTGTTATTTTATTAGCTCAACATATCGGAATGATGTTGAGTACAAATTCTTCACATATTCATTCACATTAGGACTACCTATTTATTAGTAATCATTTCTACATATCGGAAAGATGTAGAAATTTCAATTTTAGTAAGACTACTTATGTATTAGTAAGTGTTGCTACATGTCGGAAGATGCAGCAATCGCAAGATCTATTACAAGTGGAATATTGTATTGTTTTTTTAATTTAGACTTATTCTACATCACCTGTGACAGGAAGGCATCTCCTTCTCTTCGACGGTGGGGGAAGACCTAGGCTCTAGTGTCCATATGGTAATGATAAATTTTTATCCAGCCAACAGCGCTTATCCTCCCAAAGTGAAAGACCTCGCTTCCTAAATGATTTTGTGCTAACTATGTGGTTTTTTGAATTTATAATTGTCATATCTTCAGTTGTATCATTCTCACTATAATAGACACTCCTATAGTTATTATGTTTCAATTTTTTAACTGCTGCTCTCTGAATTCCTTTTGCACGTTTAATGCTATGATTCGTAGATTCTAGATATTTCATTGAATACATTTTCGGTTTTAGTAGGATCATTTCCTCAAGCAACTTTCCAGCACACTCATCCTTAAAACAACCTAATCTAGCTTTGTTTGTAGTTGAGTATAGTCGGTGGTGATTGTCATAGTTTGAAGAGTCAAACTTTTCACCGAAGTATAGAAGTATATCTTCCAGACGGAAAGATGGTGATGTGTATAAAACATAGAAAGAAACTGTCGGTATCACCTCCACAAAGCCGCGTTCTATTTATCAGTGGACATCCTTTTAGATCATTGTAATATAATTGATACATTTCCAACTTACTATAGTCAAGTACTGCTTGACCAACATATATTAATTTATTTAAAACTATTGAAGGTTTGTGCATTTCCATACCAACCAGATCTTCATCAAATATTTTGTGTTGAACATAGAGAGGATGATTTGACAATTTCAGTAGTTGTTTCTCATTGTTGACTAGTTTAAATTTTTTCCTTCTCCTTACATTTTCCATTGTTTTACCATATAAAGAATTATTTTTCAATTTGTAGAATGACTTTTCGAAGTCAGTGCTTGATTGAGCCCTCTTTTGAGAATTCATATCAATGTATGTTTTTAACCAAGACTTTTGTGTGAATTTTATGCCACTATGAATCTTCTTGATTCTCATGCCCATGGTCAAGTAAAATTTTAAAATTGAGTAGTGGACTACATAATTTTCCCTATCAAATTGATGGAGCAGAAGTTTCTTGATAGCAGAAAAATGTGTATTTGGTCTTACTTTTTTATATAGATTTTTCATATAGTGTGAAAACATTCTCTTTTCAATCATCTGCATTTCTGGAGCTAATGGGAAATCGGCAGTGTCATCATGAATGGCTGTAGGATACTCTAAATCTAAATCAAAAATGTAGCCGATTTCACCATCATCATCTATATTTTGAACATTTTCTTCAATTAAAAAATTATCTAATTCACTTTTATTCAACCATTTGAAATTTGAGTGGGGTAGATTCCTACTAAGTGAAGAACCGTAAAGGTCATTAACATCTAAGTAGGTCAAATGTCAACTTTCATGTGCATTATTTCCTAATTCTTCAATGCGTGCACGCGCTCGGTGAATGTTGGTGAAAGTCATACCCCCTCTAATTCCTCGTTCAAATAGATTGTACATATTTTCATCTTGTATGTAGTGTGGGGGATCATTGGAAGAGAAATTTAGTGCTGAGGTAAAGCTAAGATGTGGGAGACTGACAAAATGTACAGGGTCGACTTCATCCTCACGTTGACTCAATGCTCTAAACACTTCAAATATGTCTGCCAACAATAAAACATCTAACCTCAGATATGCCAGCATGTAATCCCCAAATGTGCTACAATTAAATTCAATCCATGCCTTGTTAGCGTGTTCATATTCACTATCGGAACAGTGCTCACGAGTAAGATCATTATAGAATTCAAATTGTGGTAATAGACAGTCTTCCGTCAACGTGTTTAAGTTTTGAAGTATGAATATGGAAACACTCCCTCTGATATAAAACACTATCACTTAATTGTGGCAATTCTACCCTTAATGTCTCTACATGCTCATACGTTTGCAAGCCCTTGGCTAATTCACTCAAGGATGCACTTGGAAATTGATATGAGTTTAAGAATTTTAGTTTAAAGTATACTGTCTTCCCTTTGTATTCATTTACAGGGACACTGGCGGATAAAGTTATATATTTTTCAGCAGTTGCTGCTACAACATCTAATTTCCAAGATTTCATTCTTCCAATCGCTTTATAGCAAATGTGACTATCATAATTTTTAAAATTGTGGAAAAATATGGGGAGCTCCCGTCTGTTAAGTCTTAACCGGAGATTGCATTTCCTACATAATGTTTGCCTATATCGTCCGGTGATATGATCATGATCTTTTATGACTTCATCGCTGAATTTCGATTTACATTTGTTGCAACATTCTGAATTCTCATGGCTTGCTTTTTCATCCGCTGACAGTGTCATTGGCTGCCTAGTTGTTGCACATTGGTTGTCATATAAGTCTTGGGCTACAGTTTCTAAGTGGTGCAAGAAACTAATAATGCAATTTTCTCCCTCAAAGAGGTAATACTTGTTTTCAAATTTCGATTGAAGGGCATTATGCCAGACATGATAAGCTCCAATGGCCGCAGGTTTATGTATTTTATTATCAATGTAGCGCTCGATATCTGCATAAATTACTAAAGGAGGACTTAGTTGATATTCCATGCTACTTGTTAGTACTTTTAGATCTGTCGGCATTTTTTCTATTTGTGCTTTTCCTCGAATGCAAAACTGGAAATGTCGTTCTAGTGTTGTCTTATATGTGAATGACTGAGTGCATCTTTCGCAGAAGTATTTATGTCTTTTTAAAGTTCTCCTATACAATCTTGACAGCTTTGGAATTCCACAATAGTGTGCTGCTCCATTGCTTAGAATTAGCAAAATATTAACCGTTTGCCTACCAGTAAAGTTACTATTGTAACGAACACCTTTGAGTCCATTTTCATAAAAGTGAATGTTAATTTTAATATCATTATTTTTCTCAAATTTTGGAATATCTTTGATTGATACTGGTGTGGAAATGCCTTCCATATTTAGCTCAGATGTCCACTTACTATATGATTTTACTTCATTCCTTGAAAAAGGTACTTCATTATAATGCAATATTGATAAAACTGCATATAGGAAGCAATCATTTGCATTTGAATTAACATTAATGACAGCTCTAGAGTTTTTTAACTTCTTTGGTAGAGGAAATGATTTTCCACCTGACAGTATTGGACTTGTTATTACATTGAACTCTATATTTTGTACATCATCTATAATCCAATTGCTACCCTTTTTTGTGAAGGCTTCAATATGATTTATTAGACTATTTAGATGATCCTGAAACCAAGCATCATAGTCATAAATATAGTTTGAGGATGATGAGGTAAAGTGTGCGAGAAAAGTTTCTTCTTCTTGAGGATTAGAACGGACATAACGAATTTGTGCAATCAGACGACCGCGCAATTGATAGCTCCTAAGTAAGTCAGACACTAAATTCCCTAACATGGAACGCATGCTTTCTAAGAATGATGTTATGTCCAAAGTAGGTGTTGTTGGCGTGATATCATATACACGTGCATGGCCATTGAGTGCGCTTTCGCTGAGACTAACAGTTCCATAGTTATTATGCATATTCATCTATTTGTATTATGTACATTCATATGCTGTCGAAATCTACTTATAGAGTTATACGTTTTGCCACACCGAGAGCAGTATTGCATAAAGTTTTGTATGTTAGTTGAAGCGCTGGTTGTTGGCTTAGAAGTAGATCTATTTTGATTATTCGAATTTGACTCTGTTATGCTATCATTCGGTTTATTATTGCATACAAGTTTATGCCTCTTAAGATTATCCATCCTATTCGTCTTATATGGACACTTGCTACATTGATACGTT
Source organism: Prostheceraeus crozeri (assembly GCA_907163375.1). Taxonomy (NCBI): domain Eukaryota; kingdom Metazoa; phylum Platyhelminthes; order Polycladida; family Euryleptidae; genus Prostheceraeus; species Prostheceraeus crozeri. The sequence continues at coordinate 162,640 of CAJQUW010000244.1, read as the reverse complement.
TTTCCTAACTTACAAAATTTTTCATGACGTTGCAAATTGCCTATGAGAGTGAACACTTTTCCACACTTGGTACAGACAACCATGATTATTGATGAGGATTGAAATTAGCAAGCCCTTATATACATCTACCATCTAATGACGTCAGCGTCATCACCAGCCAATACCATATGTTCCGATATGTTGTAAAGAGAAAACACATAAAATTTCAACAATTATTTTTTTAAAAATAGAAGAAAATAGAAGTCAAAGTAATAAAGTTACAGTTTAACACATTTGACAATACCACTATGGTAGAGTTTTAGGTGACTGCAGCTGTCACTACAGCCACCCAAATCGTCCATCCTCGTAAGGCTCACTCTTCTGATGCCATTTTGGGAACATTCGAGGTGCACAAGCGTTTCTTTGTTATGCTGTTGGCTGGTGGTTACTTGGGTGGCCAACAGGAGGTTTGATTGAGTAATATTTCTTAGAGACTCAATCAAACCTCTATTGTCCTCCTTCAACTTCACCTCGCGGGCCTCAACCTCCTTTAGGCGCTCTTGGCAACGACGGAGTTGTACCTCAACGTCTTGTACCTCGTGATGTACCTCTTCTACTGTCGCGTTGAGATCCACATTGTACTGCCGAACAAGGAGAGCAGCTGGAGGTGCGGGCGCAGCAGCGTGAGGGGAAGGATCTGCGACTGGGATTGGAGAGGAAGGAGCTGCGGCTGGGATCGAAGAGGAAGGACGCAGTGGAGATAACGGAGCCAGTGTCATCATCGGTGATAATGGAAGGCGCACACTCCAGCTCGGAGAAGCCCGGATGTGGCTGAATGACACCTCCTCCTGAGATGCACACATCGCGGAGTCCTGTAATCGAAAGAAACAATTGTTTATCATCTATTTAGCATTTTACCATTGATGAGATACAAAAGTGAATTTCTCTTACCTCCGGCTGGATTGTGACCTTCTGACCGGATCCAATCTCTCTCTCTCTCACGGGGCAACGAGTCATTCTAAAAGATAAATCAATCTATTACAAACAAAAAACATATTTTAATAGAAAATTCTGTACTCATGCAGTTGACCAACTTTGATACTTACATTTGTAACAGGATCATCATCCTCATCGGAAGAAGATGTCGGGAAAGAAGTCGCTAACGAAGTTTCCTCATCAGATGAAGTCGCTGACGAGGTTTCATCGTCCTCTGATGAAGACTCCCGAATCGAATATGGCTTTTCCTCGTTATCTTCCACCGATGTACTCGTCGCTGGCGTCGAAAGGAAACTTCGATGCTTCCTGAGGGACAGCGATCGCACAACCTGCAGAGAAAAATAAGATAACATGTTCGCAACTCATTGAGAAGCATACATGTTCTTGGAAATACTTCATGCATTGAGAAATATTATTGACAAATAACTAAACAATGACACTTACCGCACTAGGAAGACACTTCTTCTCCGGTGTAGGCAAACGGGGTATAATGTTCACACCTGTAAACAGCTGAAGAAAAGATCATATTCAATTTCACATAAAGAGCTAATGAATAACTTTAATACTTACATTTCTCAAGCATTCAGCCGCTTTCTCCTCTTCAAAACTGACACAAGTCTGTTGAGGCAACTCACTCTGAAATGTTGTGACAATGTTGAAATACTTTTTACATGGTAGAATAATTAATGGAGTAAATGTATTCTCACATTTTTAGTGACGATCTTTTTTTGAATTAAGACCTTGGTCTTCTTAGGAGGAGGCATCTCATCAATTTCCTGAAATGTTTAAACGATATATGTTTTTATGCATAATGGACCAATAATATATTTATTCGGTTTTAAGAAGCTATCCTTTTAAGGTATTATGTATGATTGGCAGAACTCACCTCAAAATCACTTAAGGTGTCATCGATGAACTGTCGTGACTTTGGGGCTTTCTTTGGGACTCGGGACTTGACAGGGTTCTTTATTGCTGTAGGCTCATCAACCTGTGAAAGGACACCTTCCATCGGCCTCTCCTTTTGAAATAACCACTCCAACCTCCTCTTTTCAGCCTTTGAGGTGAGGTTGATGCCCTTCGTCCCATTTTGCTGAGCACATGGTGTGTGTTTTCTATGAATGCCTTAGAGGCTTCGGTATCAACCTTTTCATTACTCCGTTTATATGACTTGCAAGTTAGGCAGTACAGATACGTGCAGTCACTTTTGAAGATGCAGTTCTTGTGACCGCTCTTATTAGCATGTCGAACGGGTAATTGACATGTTTCACAGAAGTGAAAAATTAGGCGCTGTCGTGCAAGACTCTCTTGTCGGACCATCTCTATAGAGGAAAAAATATTTGATTATAATTTTATCTTTAATTAAATGAGAACTCATTTATATATCATCAACAAAACTCTATTAAGTACCACCTTGATATTGAATAAATCTTAGAAAGAATTGAAATCTGAAATTGAAATTGAAACCGAAAGTCGAAAGTTTAATTTTCATTCGAAAACTGTTTGCTCATAGAAAGAGTTGAAATTTACAAGTAGCTGTCTTGAAATTATTTAATTTCGAAATTAATTTAATGAAATGAAAGTGAAATTTCGAAAATTTCAACCAATCTTCAATTTGTTTAATTAAACAAGCTTGAATTTTATACATCTGTTAGCAGATGACAGACTGAATATTTAAAATGGATGAAGGCTTTATTTAGGTATCTTTTATTTATAAACAAACTGAAAATCTTGTTGATTTAAATACACTTACATTTAAACTGAAATATTCATGTCTCTCGCTCAATGACTTAATTTTGGATGAAAAATTAGAAAAAACATGGTTAATAATGTAACATAAATTGTTTCTATCCTAAAACCCAAGCTTCTATATTTTAAGCTATTTGGTTATAAGAACTTAATAATGTTTCTACTCCCGAATATCCTATAAAGTAGCACAACATGGTAGTGAAACTCACTTCAGAATTGTAGTATGAATCGGAGAACGGAGGAACGAAGAACGACGTCTGCTATGGACACTGAATTATTTGAAAATGAGTGAAAATTCGTTGTGTGCAACTTCTTTATATATGAAATTGACAAAGCAACTATGAACAAAGACCTTATGACATCACATCAAATTGGTACGGTCAAACAAAATTCATAACTCAAACAAAAAATTAAACAGCTGGTTTATTTTTAAACTTAGAAATGGAAGTGCCATCAAATGTGTTGAAAGATTTCCACATACAAGCATTGGAGTCAATTCCAAATATTATAAAATGATGGAATGATATATTGCTTGAAATGCTATTATTTAAAGACATATTATCATTTAAATTTAAAGATATCATATGCTTGAATTGTTTAAGAAATTGTAAATTTCAAATTGCGCGCCAAATTTCGAAAATTCAAATTTCGCGCCAAAATGTAAATAATCAAATTTAATGATGAGGGTAAGGGTTAGGGTTAGGGTTAGGGTTAGGTTTAGGGTTAGGGTTAGGGTTAGGGTTGGGTTTAGGGTTAGGTTTAGGGTTAGGGTTAGGTTTAGGGTTAGGGTTAGGGTTAGGGTTAGGCTTAGGGTTAGGGTTAGGGAAGCAAGAAGAGTATCTATGGCACCCGGAACCCATGGGTAAATATATTTTCGAGTGCGCGAAGCGCACGAGGATTTTTAGGCCCTCCCGCCGTGTATGAAGTGTATGAAGGTCAAGGTCAGGTCTAAGGTCAAGGTCAAGTGTAGAGGTTTGTATATTATGGTCATTTTTAGTTGTAAAACTTTAACTTTGAAAATTTGTAAACTTAGTCATTTTTGTAAAAAAACTTGGAATTTTTCAAGCTGCATACAGATGCATACAACTAGGATTTTTTCATCAAATGGGTACATACAATATATCATTCGAATGCTCTTTTCATGCTGATTCTAATGGTGTATTGTATGACACTTGTATGATATATAACTAGAGAGCTACATGCCTCTAAAGAATGGGCTAAAAATTTAGTGAATTTAAAAATCTAACATTTGTCTGCTTGCATACAGTTGCATACAACTAGGATTTTCCCATCGAATAGGTCCATACCTTATATCATTCGAAAGGTCTTTTCATTCTCATTCTTATGGTGTCGTGTATGACACATGTATGATATCATCCTGGACTGCTACAAGCATTTTAAAATTAACAACATAACTGTTTCTTTAAAAGTTATATGTTCCTATTTATTTCAAGTTGAAGTCTTCATATTTGATTTTTTTGTTTCAATTCAGTTATTGAACATCATTAATTGTAGATAGTTATTCCCCTTTCCCATTCAGACCTTAATTGAAGACCGATTTGTGAAATGATAAAACAAGTCCGTTCATATATACAAATGAATATTAAATGAAGAGATTAAGAAAAAACACACTAAATGTCATCAATGTAAGGAAAGGGTACAAGTTTTTTCAAGTCCACTTGCACATGGATCCTGGTCTTTTTGGGCGCACAGGGACAGCGACGTGGTGTGTCAAGGTCAATGATTGAAAATTCGAGAGCGGTTGTGAGGTTCCACTCGTTCGGCTCCATTCGCATAAAGACCCGTTTGGTGTGATACTTTTTCGGCGCGTTCTTCACTTTGACAGTGACCCTTCCATACAGTGGCGTTCGCATGGACTTCCTATTCATGTGACGCATCGTCTCGATTGATACGTCACTATCATCACTCGAGTAGTCGGGCGATGCAGGGACTTGGGTGAACACCACCGGCTCGTTTGGTGTTGTAAATCGCTCCATCGGAGATTGGGGAGGTGTATTGGTACGTTCCATAGTACCATTCTCGATCGGAGATTCCTTTTGTGCATTGGTACGATCCATCGTTAAATAAATAAATTGCAAAGTTGAAACTTGTCGTAAGCTTGAGGATTAGAACCTTTGATAAGAATTGGTACAAACCTCGGACTTATATACTTTTTAAACAAAGGAAATCCTAACAGCCAATCAGAGAGGTACCGAACTTCCCTAAAGACTATATAACTATATAAAGGATGTCATTGTTCCAAACTGTTAAGTACTTATCCTCAACGTTCCATAACAAGAAGCATGTCCTCAAAACCTTTATTCTATTTTCAAAATGACAGCCAAGTCATTATGGGAGGTCAGTTGGATATGACCGTGCATCTTTGTTGCGGCTGCAAAGTGGCCCTGTGGAAAACTTTAACTGTGACAGCACTTCAAAGGCGGAGTGGACTACCAGTGAAGTGTCCGGTACACGAGTGTGACCATGACTTTAGCAACAATCAGACATTTCATGAATGGTGTGATGACTTCCTAAAGATCATGGAGTCGCCTGAGGGACGTGATCTGTACCCATCATTTATTTTTGATGCTTAAATTAAACTTGCATTGTAAATCTCTTGTCTTTTTCATTTTAAACATAGTTCTGGACTTGGTTTTCTTATTGGGGAGCAACTAAATCATAACTGCACATTAAAGTCTCACATCTAAATAGTGCTACATTTAAAATAACTGTCACAATAGTCGCAATTGAGCAAACCCATTCAAAATCAAACAACGGACGTCTATCGGTACGTACTATGTACCCAAGTACTCAGAACCAAACCACACAAGTTCGATCATAGACGTTCCGAAACGCAATGTACTCAACCCAGTCTACCAAACACATGTACCTATCCAGTAAGACAGAAGTCATACAGGTTCCTATTCATAACACTGAATTATACATGTACCTATCCATGTTCCTATTCATAACACTGAATTATACATGTAACTATCCATGTTCCTATTGATAACACTGAATTTTACATGTACCTATCTATGTACCTATCCCTCGCAAGTAGGGCACAGTTTTCACTACTGATGTTGTACGCATGGGCATGAACATTCTTCTTGAATACAATAGGAGTTTTTAGAAAATGGAGGTGGAGTTTGATGTTTACGTGAGCCTTAACAAAAAGATAAAGGAAGTGATCACAAAACACAGTAATGTTCTCATGCTTCCACTCACTGAATCACATTATTGTCGGAAGAAAACGACACGAGAGTTCTTTAAATAAAATTCAATAAAAAGACTCCATGTCCATAAATGATACCGTAATTTTCCGCAATATTCCTGTACCAGCCATTGCATTTTCACAAAGATGATGTCAACAAGCCTTTCTGTCAATAGACAATAGAAAGACTTCTGTGGATTAATGATACTTAACATTGAAGGACAGAGGGTTCAAAACTGACAAATTTCTTCAATTGAATCATGATCATGTAGAACAACCAAATTCTAGGTCTAAAAATCGAAAAAATGCTCCAATGTATTAATCCTAATCGCCACTTCTGATTTGGTGACATGCACATCGGGATGCAGCATGATCCGCTACGATATTTCATTTCGCAAAAATCTCTAGCATTATGAAAAAATAAAAATTGTTGTTTTGAGCCTCATCATTCATCCAGTGTTGCAAGAGCTCTTACGAGACATATTGAGAGTACCATCTCAGTTGACGGCCATCATCTAAGACTATCGGACATCAACAAACATTTCACTAAATAGTGGCAGAGCCAGACATTTAATTTATCAAACTTGTGGTAAGCCCGTAAACGAGAGGTGTGCGCGATTGCTATTTCATTACCAAGGCCTTTCAAGTAATAGCCTACAAGAGGCTATCTTCAGGCAAAATATCTATCGAGTCTCTCGTTTTCGGACTTTCCTTAAGTTTGATAATCAACAAATATTGCTAATATGTACAGTATGTGCATTGATGGCTTGTAACTGGAAAATCTCGGTATGTCGAAAATATAATGAGTGATCATGACATGCAAATTATCAATTGGAAAAAGGTGAAAATCCTGGAATTGGAGTGAAAGAGCCTTTACAGCCAGGTTTCAAAATGTCGCGAAGCGATGCAGTATATTCAGTTCTGCAATTTGCCAATCAAGGTCAAAAATTAATAGTTGTCAAACCTGCTTGTGTTTACCAATCCATACTAAGAACTTCATCATCAAAATATGACGACCGTGAGTTTCAGGTTCGGTGCCTGTTAAATAGGAATCAGGATCATAAGAGGTATATGTAATTCAATACCACATTAATGACGCAAGATGATTGGTCCATATTTGACTTGATAGGTGATATCCAACCAATTTTCCAACATACATTTGGTGTTTTGCACACATGTGTACGTGACAATCAGTGAAATTTGTAATGGTTGTACATGTACACGTATTAACGTCCACAATTATCGTCCTTTCATTGATTCCCATGTGCTGACTTATTCTGATGTATAAGAATTGTCATGAAAAATTTCGATATACGCCCCATAAAAAGCATAAATTAACCAAAAAATATTTTACAAAGAGGCGTATGATGGGCGTATGTACTATTTCGCTCAAATTTTATGCTTACAAAAGGGCGTATACAATACACTAGTTTTAAAATCGGTATTACGTGTAATTAATGATTTCGTATGCAAAAATAAAGTAGATCAATCGATTTGAAATTCCCAAAATTACTTACAAATCAAAAATCAAGACAAAATGATGAATAGTGGTTGAGATATTGTACAACGAAATTACCCAAAACTTTAAAACCGATTATCTCAAAACCATCTTTTTTGTCATACGCCCCTTCGTCAACATAGCCACGATTTGTGAAGAGAAGCAATCAGAAAACAGTCTTTGTTCACAATGTTGAACGAGGACGAGGATCAAGACAGTGGTCATAGCAACGGTAAATAGCGAAAAATAGTGCTGACTGTATCGGAATGGATTTCCCTTCACTGTATAAACTGTAGGGCACTAAATTAGGCACGAACCCGAAATTTCGTGCCAGTTAGTACCTAGTTAGTGCCTCTCTAGTGCCTCGAGTTACCAGTAGGCGCCACTAGGCACTAACAGGCACCAAACCAAGTATTTGCTTATTCAATGAAATCGAAGTAAAAATTAATTGGCACGAACTCGGCACTATGAACTTCGTGCCTACTCGTGCCTTGTGTTGGTTAGAATTGATACCTAAATTTCGTGCCCTAGAGTTTACAGTAACGGTAGGTGGAAGATAGAAGATGGACGATGGAAGGCGGAAGACAGCAGATGAAAATCGTCTCATCACGCCTTATGGAAGACGTCTCATGAAGAATGCGCAAAGAATGTGTCTTCTTCTGTGTGACAGCGGTCTTACTATCCATTCTAACCTCACTAACTTCAGCAAAGTGAAAATTCAGATTTCTGTGGATGCATTGTTTTACAAACATCTTTTTACGCTTTGTGGATCTTTTTGAATAGACATGATCAATTTCAAAGTGTCATTTGGAGATGGGTTTTTCAGTCTTAATAAATGCCGGCGAATGCAAAGAAGTAAGAAATCAGACATTGAAAAGTGTTCTTCCTTGATAACTCTGGCTATCATCATTTTCATTCGATCACATTTTGAGAATGGGAAGATGTTGCTGTCAGACCACGGCGTTGATGGAATATGCAAGTGCTGAGATTTCGTCTTGGCCGAGTTGCTTGCACAGAATTCACTTATCAGTGCGTTAAGGAGTTTGAGACATTGTACTTCATGATGAAAATCTTTTGACTGTTGCTTTATGATAGTTGAGAATTTCCATGAGAAAAATTCATATAGCTCATAATCAACAGGACTTAAATGCCTCAAAATATTTTTGAGATGTTGGGTTTTTGGAGACTCCGGATAGGCCTGGACGTTCAACTTAAGGGAAATCCACTCAATAAATGGAATGCCCGTCATTCTGCGTAGAAAAACAAGCGATTCTGTCATATTCTCTGTCAATGCCACAAAATCCATCTGGTTGTCGACGAATCCCAGGAATTCTGAATGACTTTTGAATCGTTTGCTGTCGTATCCTAGGTGCTTTGACGAAAGGTCAGGTAGAGAAAATTCTCGCTCAACCTTAGGCGCATTTAAGGTCCTACTTAAACGTATTTTCCTAGGCTTACATGCTTCATCCTTACTGAAATTGTTGAGAAAATACTCAAGACGTCCAACTATTGGCATAGTGGGCATGCTCGAATTGAAATAAAACAAAGCTGATTCAAGAAGTTGTAGAGGTTCTCTCAAAATAGTAAACTTGACTAAACTTTCATTTCTTGGAAAGAAACTTTCTAAAAGTCCATCACCATGGTAAGTAACGTGATCTGCCATCACATTACATGTCGTTTGATTCATTGGAAGATAGATATCCGCTCTAGTAGGTCTATCTGGCCATCCTATATGCTCTTCAGTCTGTACTGGCCAACAAATTGTTCTGTTCAGTTCAAGTGCTTGTCTCATCAGAATGTTGGTAATAGTCGTTGAAGCAGTTTTAGTAGTTTTGACGAAAAGTATATTAGCGATTGGTGCTTTATTCTGTTTCATTGTCGCTTCACTCTGACCATTTGTGGATCGACTACAAACTTGATTGAACTTGCGAAAATGTATATGAACTGATGGAGGTAGTTCATCTATGATCAATTTCTTCCTCAATTCAACACGTTTGTCCGTCAATGTCAACTTCATGGCTATGTTTATATGCATGACCACAGCGATAGAAAATACAATCAGGAATGTAATTACCAGTTTCTGAAAGAGAAATTGATGCTTTGAGAACATCCTTCTGTTATTTGATAAAACCTGAAACAAAAACTCGTTGATGACATATGGAAATACACGCATATTTGAAATTGAGATCGAGATAGTGTGACAAAAAAACAAAGGTAATCGACTTTTAACATGAGCACAACATTTCATCAATATACGTGCAAGTCTATAAATCATGTTATATAGACTGTTATAATGCATGATATCTCGGTATATATGTATTTGTTTAACTGTACTTTCTAAAGCCTAAAGTGCAACTCCAATTGTTGAGATATTATGATTAATTTTGCCTTAATTGTTTCATACTGCAGATGATAGAGTGATCCATTCAAAAGATATACACACCGAACTTATGACCGTGGTACCAAACACCATGAATTTGAGAGTAATAAGTTTGTGGAAGACGTCGGCTTCGTTTATTTAAATGTGAGTAAATCCATTTTACATGGGCATAACATTTGTCAAAGAACATGCCTTCTGCCTGTAAAATCCTTCGTTCTGAATCGATTTTCATGATTTTTTTTCATCTTGATCCTTGGGATCTCCTCTTTTCGGTCATGATAAATTCAAATAAATTCAATTCTTTTTCTTTATGAAAAATTTAGCCTAAGGCAGAAAAAGCACCAAAAAAGCCTGTCCGCAGCATAGGTACTCTATCTAAAGGAAGAAATTTCGTTGTGATATACTTAAATTATACATATGAAGTTATGTATCACGTGAAAGCGCATGAACCGTGCATTTACCAAACTATAATTCAATATTGCATTTACATTTATTTGGGATTTTTCGTCAATTAGCCTTTGTCCCCCAAAAAGGTCTTCTGACCGATGCACATTCCTCAACTTAGAAATTATATTTTTACTTTCTTTATACGAAGAAATACATCATTTGTGAGTCTAGTTGTTGCATCAAATGGAAAAGATCAACTATGGATCATCACAATTGAGCAATTGTGAATTTAAAAAATGACCTGTATTATTTCGACCAGACTTTTTTGATTTTTTTCAAAATTTCAATTTGATGCTGAAACCACTTTTTATCCGGATCTCATGAAAACTCACAGAATTATCAGGGGCCACAATGCAATAATGCATGCGAACTTTTAGACAATGATTGTCATTTTTGAAATCTCGTAAAGCGGCCAAAATGTCCATCTGACCGAGACCACAATATAATCGGTCAGAAGACACCTGGTAATAGGCTATGTAGTGCAAATACAAAACTTGTATAAATATTCATTTGGTGTGGTCGCCGCTATGATTTTCGAATTCAGCGTGAAAAATTGACCACACATGCTAATTTTCAAGGAAAACGAAGTTGCAAAGTTGAAAAGACAACAATTGTCCAAATTGTTGTTGTATAAAGTGGATTTACCCATTTGATAGGAACTTTCACGTATTGTTCTCTGGTTGTTTGATTCCCCTTCACTCAATTTATGACAAAACTTCTGAAAATGAATTTTTTTATTTATGTTTTCAAACTGATGGATTAGATTGAGCACTTATCCTTGAGAAATATCAGATTTCGACATGGCTTCCAGTATATGATAGGATGTTGATGTACTGGTGACTGCCGTTTATCCACATGTTTTCACATTTGTCTATTTCCTACAGATTGTGATCAGTCGCCATAAAAATTCTCATGCTAACAAAATAGTGCATTTACTACATTGACAGAAATTTTCATGCTGATTTGATATGTAGGCTTCAAACCATAGAAGCGTTTGTTTGAAGTTTGAGCAATCTCTGATAGTCAGATAAAGCAAGAATAAGGTGCAACGAAAATAATGTTTCGAGTAGCTATGCATGAGTAATTTCTGTGGACTATTCATCACAATACAGTTTAGTGATCCATTCATTATTCTGAAAAATTCATAAATTTGCAATTGGTGAATTCAAACATTGTGGAATACCAGTCATAAAATGATACAACTGACCAACACATGACCGAGCCACGAGCATCAGCCGCCTCTTGTGCGGACCCTCTGAAGTAGTGGGCCGAGAGCGGTGCCTAGCATGCGAACCTGAGCACTTCCTTCTTGACGCCCCAGCTAAAAATAAATAGCAGATACCCTGCCCCTTTTCTCTATTCCACTTTCTCTATTCAGAGTCAAAATGAATAAATCAAGTATATATAGCTTAGAGTGCATGATTACAAGACACTCATTGATTTACAGAAAAAGCAGTGATTAGGGTACACTGTCAGCGATCGACAGATAAGTGACACACTTACGGCACATTGAAATCGCTTTGGCAAAAAATTCAAATTCAAGTTATGAAGAGATGAAACGTCCCAGAAACGTCCAACAACTTAGAGATTACTTTGAATGCCCTCAGCTTTTCATCTGAGTTTGATTTTGATTCGTTTGATTTAGTACATTCAAACCGTCGAGAAAAGTTTAAAACAAATTCAATGCGCCCCACCCTTCCCTACACATAGCTATATTCTTAGTTGAATACACCACTTAAATACAATTCTACTTGACTTGACTTGACTTGACACTATGTAATTGGCATTTATTTTCAAAAATCTCTACTTGACGAAAAACTTCAGCTTGAAAGTAGATATAATGAAGTAATAGCTGATCACTTTTCCTATCGCTACAATTTCTCAAAATCGATCTGAATGCCAATGAACATTTGTTATGCATGAAAATTTAGCTTCTTAAAAAGTGTTCAAATATTTTTTGGACGGCAGGAACGCGATCTTCGTAAAAACGGAATCTTCTGATACATAAATTTTCACTGCATGCTGGCGTTTTTTGAGTCGACCAGGTATGAATTATGGACACGTAGAGACAGAGAGTAACAATTCATCAAACTTCAAACTAGAAATTTTCCATCTTGTTTTGGTTGATGAGATTGCCGATTACGTCTACATCAACCTATGTCCGTAGTTGACCAGTAATGACAAACATTGAACGACTTACCCGTGACCCAATAGCAGAGATGTTGAGTCGCCGCATGCCTGGACCTCAGATTTCGACTGTCTCACCTCAGACGCTGAACAGCTTGCACATGACCGACAGAGATTTTGGGATTCACTTCGCTAACCTGATCATTCACTGGAATACAGCGTTAAACGGCTCTGAGGTCAACACAATAACTTTAAATAGTATGGTGCCTGCTTAAAGTTATAGGGACACCATTAGAGTGTCAGAACAATGGAACAATAGACTGCAATGGGTTAACCATGTCCATCTTAAAAGAGCAATTCATTGTAGCAGATTATCAATAGGCCTTTTGATTGGTTCACTTTCAAACGCACCATCATACGTCGCCGGGATGATAACTGATTCGATTAAAGAACTGTCTGTTATAATATGCTAGTCAAAGAACATTGCTTCGGAACTCTTCGGTCGCTGAAAAGTCTCTAGAAGATTCCTAACAAAAAGTCTTATTTGAATGACAATAAAAAGAGTCTGATGAATCAGTATTTTTTTCAAAGAAATAGTTTTTTTTAATCATCTGTCCGCAACCTGGAAGAGGTGAGTCTGTCCAATTGGCAATTCGATGGGCTACTCTTTTTGATGTTCAGCCTCAATAATATGATTATTTTCTAAAGCGTGATCACACTACAAAACCTGCCAGTGAAAGAGCAAAGCAGCATAATCAAAGACAGATCATAATTGACCTAAAAATGTAAATAGGTCCACATTGCTATTATCAGATTCAAGAAAGAAAATATAAATTTGGTGAATCATATAGTTATGCCGATGAACATTGAATTAGAAACCAGAAATTTCAACCTTGAAAGCACAATAAGATCTTGACTTCTCCATGAAGATGTGCCCTATAATGCGGTTCATGAAATTTCCGTGATAATCAGCTTAATTTCCGCTAAATTATGGTGTCTGTTAGTAAATGCTCATCTCTTTGATATCTAATAAGTTTCATACTACTTTATAGTGGGTCTACGTCGCCAGTATATAAGTGAAGGAAAAATTTGCAAAATTTTAGCCTCCTAAAAATTGATCAATTATTTTTTTAAACCGCAGGAACGTTATCTCCGCAAAAAACTGAATCTTTTGATATAAAAAATTTAACTGTATACTATCTTTCTTTTGACTCTCGACACTCTACCTATTAAATGCTTACTCTATGGATGAAAGTAAGACTGAAAAAGAAAAGCCAGATTCAAAACTAATTTTACTGTACAAGATGAGCGATCTACTATCTTTGCGCGACGACGACTTCACAACATCAACGTGCAAATTGGTCTTTTAATCAAACCAATTTTCAACAGTTGGCAAGATCTCATCGATGGCTATATACCCAGCATAGAAACACGTCCTTGTGAACAGCAGCGCGAACTATACCAATATAAATGTGCCTTGTGCGATGCGAGCTCCGTGGGATTCTCTGCGCTACACCTATTCTGAAGAGTTGAAGAATATCGGATCTCTGTGATGACTGATGAGAGCGCATCACCTACAATTCCAGTGCGACCAATTCCACTTTACTTATTTCCCTTCAGCCTAGTTTCCACTCTACGATTGTCAAGTCTTTTGATCAATTCATGTACGTAATTCAGTTATTTATTTTTATCTGTACCCTTGAGAATGCTCAATAGATTATGACCGTTACGTAGGGAAATATTTCGCTCTTTTTTCTTGCAAAAATTTCTTCTCAAAAATATTTATCTAAAATGCACTTATTTTCAGAAATATAGAATAACATTTCATCGATCAGGCCCCTTCAGCTACAACATAAATTTTTATGTTCATCAAATTATTGTGTTGATGACCGCGACCTGACACATAGGCTTCGAACTTCTGGAAGCTACATTTCAGCTAAAGTAATGTTTAAAGCTAAATGCATAAGTCAATAATTCCAGCGCCTAAGGAACAGTTCCCAACATGGAGGAAGTACATTAGGTAGAGCAGAAACTCAGTAACTCCAACATGCATGCAGTTTTGATTTTATTAGATGAACTCGAGTTGAGACTCAGTACCAAATGTGAGATAAAAATAAATAAATGAACGTTGTTTATACTCGGAAGCACATTAGGCACGGAGCTTTTCTTCCATGTGGCCGAGTTGTCATTTACCACTCTCATTCTTTTTCGTGCTGAGTGTTTAGCAAGAATGCAGAGCGTACCTATTTTAAAAGTCTTAGGCTTGACCCGACCAAGATTTGAACCAAGGTCTCCCGGACGCAGAGCGAACACTCTACCACAAGGCCACAGCGCCGGTGGTAGATAAGCAAACTTTTGCAGTTTTGAAGAAATTGCCACGGAATTGACTGATCATGATAGCAATGCAGACCGAATAATGGCATTCTACAAAATCCCCTGTGTCATTATAACCTTGGAGAAGTGATGTTTGCTAAATTAGCAATTCGATGGATATGCTACTTTAATGCTCTGTCTTGTAAAAAGAGTATTTTCTTGAACGTGATAATATCACAAACTACCTGCGAGTAACAGCAAAATATCACAACCAAAGACAATGATCATAATTAATTCCAAAAGATTTAATTGTTACTCAGATTCAAGAACTGAAACAGAAACATAAACTTAGTGAATCATAAAGTCATGCCGATGAAAAGTGAATAAAAAATTGAAATTTCGGCCAAGAAGCACAATAAGATCTCAACTTTTCCATGAAGACTTGTGTTATAATGTGATTAATGAAATTTCCTTGATAATCAGCTTAATTGACGTTGAATTAAGGCACCTGTTAGTAAATTTCCATTCATTTTGATATCCAATGAGTTTCATACTACTTATATAGAGGTACCAAGTAGCTAGAATGACTCTATAAGCACAGGAATAATTTGCAAAATTGTAGCTTCGTAAAAATTGATCAAATAATTGTTGCGGACCGCAGGAACGCAATTAACTGAATCGTTTGATATGAAGATGCTCACTGAATGCTGACTTGGCACTCCACCTACTCACTATATCCCAAAACAGGTGGACTACTCATAAATTGTGCTGTATACATTCTCTTGCAATGTTGTAATCCTTCTGATTGTCTAATAATGCATGTCGTCAACGGTCGACATGGCCCTAAGGCTATTTCTGAGCAAACCAGTCGGTGTTGCTTGCACCGGTCAGCCCTGGTTTCACCACTTGACGGTTATCCACGGTTATATACTTTGATTATCCACATGCTCAACTGCTCAACTCGAAAATATTTTTTCTTATTCAGTACTGGCCTATTCTCGTAGTTTTAGCTTTATCGAATAAATAAATTCATTTTCAGATGTATCTCATGCATTTGCATTAGGTTGATGCATGTGCATTTAAGCAGTAAATCGTCACTGTAAGTTCCATACATATTCCAACTGTGGATGACACAATGTTTAGGAGAATATATGCCTTTGTTCGATTTAAAAGCTCCGTTTAAGCAGCATCATGTTTCCAGAATTTTTCATTGATAAAAAGACGATATTGTCATTCTCAATGGCGAAAAAATTAGAATTGTTAATCGAAACAACAGCATTGATTTTTTTTCATTTACAAGATGTTTGATCAAGTGCATCATCCAAAATAATGCAGCGCGATGAAAAGTTAATTGAGTATCAAAACATGAACTTAAACTCTTACTTAAGCACCCTGTGAGAATGTTCTTATATGTGGAGTTAGCGATTTAGAGACTAAATATATATTTTTCACAATTTTCGTGATAAATCTATCGTCAGATGTGAAAATCGTATTTATCTTTTTCGAAACAGAAACTCAAAAAAGATGGTGGCGAATAAGTTGCTATACCCAATTGATAAATGTCA
This sequence comes from Prostheceraeus crozeri, assembly GCA_907163375.1. Lineage (NCBI taxonomy): Eukaryota > Metazoa > Platyhelminthes > Polycladida > Euryleptidae > Prostheceraeus > Prostheceraeus crozeri. Next base: position 146,375 of record CAJQUW010000244.1, on the reverse strand, counting down.
TTTACTAACTTGAGATATTTCGGAAGCAGACGAAATAGTGGCTATCATAGTAAATAATTAGCAGTAAGTAGCATCGTAGGAATGTTAGCTTCATGAAAATACATTGTGTTTAATTTATCAGTTAAATGGACTAAATTATTTTTTAATTTCACGAAACTTAGCTAAGAAAATTGTGACAGTGCACCGCTTGCCTTTTGCCGCGTTTTGGTGAACTGCTCTCGATTCTCCCTGATGGGAAATCGAAACTACACTTTAAATTCTCCCAAAAATATTATGCACGAGATTTTGCCTCCAATAAATTTCCCTTTGGAAATTGAGTATTTTCCCATATTTTATTTTTGTAAATATGCACCTGTAAATTCTTTGTTTAACTGCATCAATGTGAGTGACTTTAACGGTCTTTCACAATCTACTATAAAACTAGCTGCCAGACTATCTAGCAGCACAGAGTAATTGGTTTTGGAATAAATCGCTTTCTGTTACCTGCGACTTCTGCAACAATTGCCGTCAGCGAGCAGGATACGAGGTCCTGTGCTGGTACTGCTGCCATTCTACTGGCCTTCGAGGTGCTCTTCTAACCCATCTACGATTGGGTACTACTGCTGCTGTTAAAAAATTTAACGCACTCGACGGCTGATACTTTACCCGGTATCGTCGTGAACACACACTATCGGTCTTCAAGATTGATAGCCACACACGCACACACCTCTCTACTTTCCGTCCAACCTCGCTGATTGTTTTTTCTTCTTTATTCTTCAGTACTTCGGTACGGCTAGTTGGTTACTTCGCCCAGCCACCATCCTGGGTCCCTCATACCCTGCTACATCCACGCGCACATTCATTACACACCAAAGTAAGTTTATTACTAAAACAGTCACACCTTTACTGCTACACCTTAAGGCTTATTAACGCTAGGGACTTAAGGACTAGGGATCTAAGGCAAGAAGATCCAAGAGAAGACTTCGGAGCAATGACGACGTCCGCTGCTGGTGCATCGTTACCGACGGTGTCGATGGATCTCGTACCGATGGAAGCCCTAGACATCGCCAACGCCGAGGGTGTCACTGACTGGAACGAACGGTTCGAACACTATTGTCTCACAAGGAATGTGGATGCTTCACTGGAGATCAGCCATTACATCACGCTGATTGGTAAGAGAGCCTATTCGTCTGTTAAAGGATCTTGCGTTTCCGAAGGAGGTAAAGACATTGAAGATCAAGGACCTTCAAGAGTTACTCGAGAAACGCCTTCTGCCAGAAGATTTTAAGCTTTCTGAACGCGAGAAGTTCCACAACCTAAAGAAGAAACCTGAAGAGACCTACCGCTCGTTCATCCTTCGCGTGCAACAACAGTCAGCCAAGTGCAACTTTGGTTCTAACTTTGAAGTTCAACTGCGAGATCGATTGGTCGCGGGTATCACTAACCAAGAGATGAAGAGAAAACTGCTGAAAGAGCGTCTTTTGGAGAGCTAAGAGGATTCTTACGGAGTGGGATGCTGTCAACTCTGCTATATCCTGTCCTGCTGAAGTCATGGTTACGCGTCCTTCGAAGAGCAACTCTCGTCGCTTTCAACAGTCTACCCGAACCATCATTACACAACAGCAACGCAAGCAACACGTCAGCTCGTCTTCTGGTACAAAGAACAAGGCCTGTGACTCGTGTGGTGGTGCACATCTGAGGAAGACATGCAAGTTCAGAGATGCGGTCTGCAGAGCCTGTAAGCGTATCGGGCACATACAACGAGTTTGTCGCTCTACAACGCATTCAACAGCCAAAGTCAAAGTGATCCATTCTCCTCATGATTCGAATGACGATGAAGATGACTATGAAGTCAAAGTTTTTACACTGCAACACCAACGCCATCTTTATGAACAAGTGCTTTTCGATTCCGGTCAACGGAAGAGATTCATCCTCGACACAGGCAGTCCCATTACCTCTATGCCTTTACATGAATCTCAGAGCTTGGGCTTCGTTCGCTCTAAACTTTCGCCGTGTTCAGTCCGCATTCAAGGCGTTACTGGTAAAGGTTTTGCAGTTCTGGGGCAGCTCAAGGCTACGGTTGCAGTTAAAGGCAACGCGTCCGAGATCAATTTCGTCGTCACTGAGGCTGGTCCAATGGTTCTAGGGTTGGATGCACTCAAGCTGTTACGAATCAGCTTCATTTTCCATGTCAACGCGTCGACCACTCTTTCTCCGAACATTCAAGAGCTTATCGCTAAGTGTCATCGGCATACGGGAGGCATGAAGATAACCCCAGTCAACTTCGACATCAGCGGCGATCCAAAGTTTATGAAGGCGCGACCGATTCCATATGGTCTACGCGCGGCAGTCGAAAACAACCTTAACGAACTAGTACAAAGCGGGATAATAAAGCGAATTTCATCCAGCAGATGAGCAACCCCAATTGTCACGCCAATGAAGGCGAATGGACAACCTAGAGTCTGTGGAGACTTCCGCATAACAGTCAACGCTCAACTGCGTCAAACGGCTACAGTCACCCCAACCGTTGAAGATATGTTCGCTGGATTGGAGAACAACTCTGTCTTTTTGAAAATTGACTTGTCCAATGCGCTTCTCCAAGTACCGCTACAGGAGTCCGCAAAAGAAGTAACTACTATCAACACTAATTGGGGCCTTTTTCAATATCAGTTTTTGCCGTTTGGCTTGCACGCGTCACCTGGATTGTTTTAAAAAGCGATCAATGAAGTGCTTCATGGTCTCGACGGGGTTCGCTCATATCAAGACGACATCATTGTTTTTGGCCGAACGCGTACTGAGCATGACGAACATCTACTTCAACTGTTGGCTGCTCTCGACCGCCACAATGTGAAAATCAATATGAAGAAGTCTCAATTCGCAGTAACAAAGCTGAATTACTTGGGCTACATCATCGATGGGCGTGGTATTTCACCGGACCTCACAAGGATTCAAGCGTTAGTCGCAGCCCCAGTTCCAGATAACGCTGACAAACTAAGATTATTCCTGGGTTTTGCGCAGTACTACGCGAAGTTCGTACCTCGATTTGCGGAAATGGCAAGGCCTCTCTACGATGCGCTTCATGAATTCGACAGGGCATCCAGTTTGGAAGAAGACTACAAACGATTGCAGAACGCACTTCTTGACGGCCGAGTTCTACAAAGTTATCGTTTTGGAGCTCTGACACAACTTATTGTTGACGCATCGGGTTATTCGATCGGTGCAGTGCTTGAGCAACATGGTCATCCAGTGACTTGTATCTCCAGAAAGTTATCTCAGGCTGAAAAGAACCACAGTCAAGTTCAAAAGGAAGCTCTTGCAATCAGAGCTGGAAAAATTCCACTGAAATTTTTTAATTCCAATTCCAATGTTTCCATGTTTTCTTATTTGTATTTATCTTTATCAAGCCAAATTGTGATCTGGATTGCTGCCCCTTGTCCAAAGATCATGTACACAAAAGCAATAGTGAATTTACAAAATACTGCGGCGACAGGATGACAAAGAAAGAGATCCTTTAAAACGTTCTGTGCGTTCATCATTTTGAAATATCGCTCCTATAATCTATCAAGAGTATTATCAGTCACATATGCAACTTGCAATGTCGATTTACAGAACATACATTGCTCCAGCTTGAAATCAGACATCAAGAAATCTCAGAGTATTCATTTTACTTGAAAGGGCTCCCCTGTTCACTATATTTGAACAATTTTCAAAATCTTTACATGCTTTCGAATATCAGCTTCCAAAATATCATCACACTATATCACATGTGTCATTTAATGATTAATTGAAAAGTTCCAGCGACTATTCACTTATCTGAGAAATTATTGTCGGTGAAGAAGTTTTCAATGTGTTTATTCGACAAAAGCGCTAGGTTTCTTAACCGTATGAAGGAGAAATCATCCTATAATTAGATTTTTTCTATTGAATTCTTGAGATATTCTTACAACCAGTGCACCGCCCACTTTCAATTATGACTTTGTGGACCAATTTTTAATTCGAATTTTGAAAAATAGTTGTTTATGACTACTGCAAATCGACACAATATACCAACCCAGGAAATAGTAGGCTATACCACATGAAACAATGACACCATCTCACTTAATATTATCTTCATAAAAATCCTGCATTAATTTGCTGCCAACAACTTCCACAACCAACTTGGCAAATAGTTTGACTATGATACAATGTTTTAGATCGAATCTGATCTACAAACCATAGATTTTTCGATGTGCCATCATTGTACATAGGCAAGATATCAAACTTCCATTCTAGTGTACTATTATCTACTTCTAAGAGAGAGAGATGCGAATAAATCTATCAATAAACTGACAGAAGAAAGAAATTCAATGTGCGAATAACGTGATTGTTGATGAAAGAAAAAGCGACGATAAAAATGACATCATGAAAACTGATTAATGGTCCATGTTAAAAAAGGAGATTAAAAATTCCGTGAAAAGAACGAAATGTGGTCGGGTCGAAAGCTAACGAGCAGAGATTAAAGGAAACTCTTTCAATTTTCAAAAGAAAGTGGATTTATCGTCAAATGTCAAAAATTTGCATAAATTAGAAACGATGAGAAATTGAAACAACAACAACTACCAACAACAACACATACGACATCTTCAGTAGCTGTTCGAAGAACTCCGGGCTCTCGCGGTGTAACTTGACTACAGAAGTAACAACTACAACTGCCTACCAGCGAACAACAACACATGCGGCAAAACATCAGCGAGCGCGATTGAAGATTGACGGTATAAGTGACACTGATATTCATGATATTTATGATATTATTTTGGTATAAGTGAGTCCGATCGAATTGAAGTGAATTCAACATTGAGAAGTGAACTGCAAGTTTAAAGTTTTTCTTCTATCGTTGAGTATCGTATTTGTATAACTATAGTCTTGAAAATTAATATTGTCAATTGTTGTGATTGGAAGTTGAATAATATTTCATGTCATTGCCATTTTAATTGAATCATTAATTATTAGAATAATTTGTTGACACTGTCTATATTGTGATTTGAACTGACAGGCTGCCCTTTAATGCAGGGTTAATTTTCCTCTTTCCAAACCGATTGTTTTTCGTGTGCACAACAATTAAGGTCATCTCCAATTTTTGTGCTTATCCAATCAATAACTAAATTCAACAATTGTTTTATTTTGATTAATTATCTTGCTTGATAAATAACTAAATAACAGATTGAACAAAGATGATTGTCTTTTCATTGTTTGCTTAATTGCTGAATTAACATTGTCCGGGGCTGTAGGCCCATCAAAGTCACAATTAGCACCCTTTATTCAACAATAGAATAAAGCTACCTCTGTCGATCTATCTCTCTCTTATCTCTGCGTGCAGTTAACACAACGGCCGAATACTGTGATTTCAATTTTTGTACAAATAGATTTATCACAGGTCTATCGAAAAAGTGGAATTGAGGTTTATCAAGGTCAATTCCAATTCCAATTCCAATTCCGACGAAAAATGGAATTAATTCCGACTTTTCCAACTCTGCTTGCAATACATTGGTCGGTTACCAGACTTCACAAGTTCCTCTATGGTACCCCTTTTGAAATCGTCACAGATCATCGAGCGTTGGAATAAATTTTCCATCCTTCATCTTCAGTCAACAAGACTACATCATCGATGATGCAACGTTGGGCACTACACTTAGCCGGATATAACTACACCATCAAGCATCGAGCAGGAGTCGATATCGCAAATGCTGATTATTTGTCAAGGCACGCACATCAAGAGCCTGAGGATTCGACATCTGTCAACATTGTCAATCCTTTTTCCGGTTTCACGTAATCAATTGATCCGGGAAACTCAATTGTTCTATGGTTCAGTGCTTTCCGGCCTTACTCGTGGTTGGTCAAACGCTGCTAAACGACGATTTCCTAAGTTGTATTCGCACAGAGAAGATCTCCAAAAACAAGTCGATGGTGTTATACAGTTCCATGATCGAATCTTGGTTCCTCCAGCTCTTCGAAAGACGATGTTAGAACACTTGCATCTTGGACACATTGGTGGGGATAAGATGGTTTCTTTGAGCCGAATGTTATGTTGGTGGCCATCGATCAATATGGACATAACCACTTTTGTCAAGGATTGTCCTAACTGCAAGAACAAGCCGAGAACCCATACTAACTGGTCTCCATGGCCCATCACGTGGCAACCGATGCAACGTCTCCATGCCGATTATTGCGGTCCATTTCTCGGTCAATATTGGGCGTTAATCGTGGAAGACTCCTTCAGCAAATTTCCAGAGGTTTTCTTCACAACGGCAGCAACGGCTGAGTTCACAAAGTTCGCACTACAGAAATTTTTCGCACGGGAGGGAATTCCTCAAGTACTTGTCACCGACAATGGAACGACTTTTACAGCTCGATCGATACAGTCTTGGCTAAAATCATGTTGAAAAGGTTACTTGTTACCGACAATGGAACGACTTTTACAGCTCGATCGATACAGTCTCGGCTAAAATCAATCGCCTGCAACCAAGTCTTCAGTCCACCGAGGCACCCTCAATCCAACTGACTAGCAGAAAACTTCATACGAACTCTCAAAACAGCCATACGGACAGTTTCACCGACGAACATCGAGACTCTGCATCAAGCAACTGACACTTTCCTGCTTCAATACCGTTCCGCTGTTCACAGCACTACTGGGAAACCACCTGCGTTGCTGTTTAAAGGTAGAAACCTCAGAACTATAAATTTGGACACTGCTGAAGTTGTGTTTTATCGAGGAAACAACAATCGTCCTTGCGAAGGCTTCGCATTGAACAGAATTGGACAACGACTATTGAACGTCATGGATCGTGATGATGGAAGTGTTCACAGAAGACACTTAGTCACGTTTACGCCGCCTAACATCCCGAATGCCTTAAGTATCCCTCAGCACAACCGCAACATAGACCGTAATGTAAATTCTGAACACACTCTTCCTTCTCCAACCATTCAGTCAGACATGCCGTCTTCTTCTTCTCTTCCCTCTGACAAAGCATGCACACCGACCATCCACACACCTTCGGCTACTTACTCGCCTCCTGCAGTACCTTCCAAAACCAATTCTCTGTCACCTACGACCACAAGTGGTTCTCCTGCGATTGGGTGTTCATCGGCTACTCCTGATCCGATGGTTCCTTCGAATTCGGGCCATGGTACGTGTGTTCCTTCGAGTTCGACCAATGATACGTGTGTTCCTACGAACAATGGTACAACTAGTGCTCCTCCAAGACGAAGCCAAAGGTTTCGCCGCAAACCAAGCAAGTAGGATGACTTCTGCTGACGGGGAGGAATGTGACAGTGCACCGCTAGCAATGGGCAAAAGACCGTTCCAGGACACCATAAAATTCAAAAAAATGGTATCTTTAAAAACGACATCAATTCATGAATTTGAACCCTTTTTCAGGTTATGAAGACCTAAATTCATAAATTTGGGCGTTTTTAAAAATACCCAATTTTCAAATTTTTCAAAATCTCAATTTTGAGAATTATAATTTTTACCTTGAAAATCATGACCGTTCCAGGACACCGAAAAAATCAGAAAAGTTAAGAATCTCAAATTTGAGATTATGACATTTTACTTTGAAAATCATGACCGTTACAGGACACCGAAAAAATCATAAAGTTAGTATTTTTAAAAACGTCTTTTAAATCCGTTTTTCAGGTTTTTAAAATATATCATGTGACTAATAATATTTCTTTAAAAGTGGAAGAAACCGCGGGGATGTATCCTTCAATATCATATGAACGTAGTTCTACTACCCCCTCCCTTCTAATTTCTAGGGGTCCCTTCTGACTTCTAGGGGTCCCTTAAGAAATTTTTTATTATAAAATGAACAACATAAATGAGTTTTTAAAATTATATGGAACTCAAACAACTACAAATTTTGATCTAAAGAAAATTGCAAATCAATTAGGAATGAAGAATTTTCATGTTCTAATGAGAGACGAATTACAATTCCTAAAAAATAAGCCAACAGGAACCTTCAGTTCCCGGAACAAAGTTCCATCAATAACTATAAATTTCATAACAAATCTTCACACAACAGATGAAAAAGGAGTACATTGGTCTGCAGGTATCTTAAATAAAAATCGAGATAATTACTATTTCGACCGCCCGGAGGCTGAGAACTATTGGTTCGACTCTTATAGACTTCCACCTACAAATGAAGTCACAAAATTACTTGGCAATGGAACTTATAATACATTTCAAATTCAAAAACCGGGAACTACTTATTGTGGTCAATTATGTCTTTATGTTTTATTTAAATTACAAAAAGGGGTGCCATTTCTAGATTTTATGTTAGAATTGAATAAGGGAATTGAATAAGGGAATTTCATTCCCGAAACGTTAGTTCCAATAATAATGATAATGATAATTAAAAATCAGTTCGTTGTAATTCATTTTGATAAAATCGGCCTCTGATATCTTCATCATCTAAATCTTTGATTTCGTAAGTAATCGGATAAGTTTGATTTATTTTACAAACTTCAAATATTTCTTTAGTCCAATAGCCAACGAAGCCTTTTTCAAATTTATTCTTATATTTAAATATTCTAACTCTATCTCCAATTTTAAATTTCGGCTTACGTTTCTGTAAATTCGGATTACTCTCATTCAAATTATTATTTTCGTTCGAATAATTATTCTCGAATATTTTCTTTCGGATTGAATCAGGGTCGTCAGAAGCATTCTTTGGAGTTTCTTCAATACCAGAATGAACTTTATTATTGTACTCTTCTACAACTCCTGGTAATATCTTCAACCATTTCTGATTTCTTTGCTCAGTAAATTTCTTGAATAATTTATTTTTTAACGTCCGATTGAATCTTTCTATCACTACAGCTTTTCCAGCGTTTTCAGTTGAATAAACAGTTTCAAATAGTGGCTGAACGTTTCGGTTATAAAATTCCGACCCTTTATCAACAAACAATTTTTTGGCTTTCTCTTACTTTCTTTAAAGATTTCTTCAAACGCATATTTAACTGATAGACCACTTTTGTTTTTTAAAGGCTTTACCCAAGCGTATCGTGTATATAAATCTATAACGGTCAATGCGTATTTGTAGTCCCTTTCATTAGGCATATGAATAAGATCAGCACTCCAAATATCATCTTTATTAAATACTTTTACTTTCAATAAATATTTCGGCTTTCTGTATTCTTTATGAATTTCGGACGCATAAACGTCTGAATTATGATTTTCATTTAAACCCTGTCCGAATAATATTTTAGCTTGTAAAGCTTTCTTAACAAACATTCTTTCAATTTTTTCTCTAAATGTAAGATTCTGAATACTATCTAATTCTTGAATCATCTTCTTATCAGCTGCATGTCGAGAACTATAAATCTATAACGGTCAATGCGTATTTATAACCTTTTTCATTCGGCATATGAATAAGATCAGCATTCCAAATATCATCTTTATTAAATACTTTTACTTTCAATAAATATTTAGGCCTTCTGTATTCCCTATGAATTTCAGAGGCATAGGTTCGAGCGTTGCTCTCAGACAGCTTTGCTGTCGTTTCATTTAAACCCTAGCCGAATAATATTTTAGCTTGTAAAGCTTTCTTAACAAACATTCTTTCAATTTTTTCTCTAAATGTAGGATTTTGAATACTATCTAATTCTTGAATCATCTTCTTATCAGCTGCATGTCGAGAACTTAGATCATGATTTCGATAAGCTAAATCATGTCTATAAGCGGCGGCATCTACTCTATTTATTGGTTCTTCACCTGGTTTCGGATTATTAGTCTCATCTAGTCTTATATCTAATCGAGTTCCTGGACCGGTATATGAATGACCAGGAAGATGTTTTTCTTTTGAATATTTACTCCAAATAAATCCAGGAAAGATTTCTAATGTTTTTTGTATGTCACCTCCAATATACTGACAGTTTGAGTTTTTATTTTTGTTTAATAGATAATTCAATAAATCTAAATTAGCAATTTTTAATTTAATTAAATTTTCGGAATTTGTAGAATTCATTTTAAAAGATAAAATAAATGTTTTACCGGATCGGACCAAAGGTCCTGAGGTTATTACCGAATCATACTAGGACTTAGATATATTCCAGAACCATCTTTTGTTTCTTTAATTTCAATTAAATCATCAACATTGTGGAGAATATTTTTGAGAACTCGTTTTCCTTCATCAACTAATTTTAATTTACTAATAAAATTATCTACTATTCCGTCACCCCTAGCAACTTTCTCTAACTCTCTATTATGACGTTTTTGTTCTTCTAATGCTGCCTTCTCTGATTTATTTTTATTTACTGCTTGGACAATACCAGCTGTCCCGCCTGCAACACTTCCTGCAGCTGCTATGCCACCTATTATTAGTGGAATTAATGGGAGAATCCCGCAATTCTTTTCTTCTTGTAATTGAATATTCTCTATCATTGGTTTACTTATGTAATACTTTTTTTTATTAATCGTAATAGTTTTAGGGGTATTTTTGTCAACAATATTACGTAATTTTAATTCAACAGTTTTATTATTATTACTTTTCGCTTGCGACATTTTTAATAAAAAAATTGTAATTTAGGAATTTTTAATCTATTCTAGTTATGAATAAATTTTAAACTAGGAATTTTTAATCTATTCTAGTTAGAAAAAAAATTTATTACTAATTACTAAAAAAAATTTAAGTTAACAAAAATTTTAATTAACTTATCGGAGCGAAGCTCCTCAAGGCTTCAGCCGATCCTAGCCATCTTTCCATTAAGAATTTCAATAGAATATTTTACATCTTCTAGCAATAAACCATAAGCCATCAATGAAGTTGTGGAATCTTTCTTTTCAATATTAATTGTTACATCACAACCACTCTTGATAATATCTTCAGATTGTGCACTTAAATCGAAACAGAAAACAGGATATAAATGTCTCCAATCTCCAGGAGTTAATTGTGGTTCAACTCCAAATTCTATACAAAGATTTCGATAAGAATCATATCCTTCCATAAATTGATTATTGGTATCATCGAATCTTAATGGATCAATTGGATATCGGGTTTGATTTAATGAAACTTGTAAACTTCGAATTGTATTAATATGAAAAAGATTGTTGTTCTTATCAAAACTTGGAGAATTATTTCTTTGAAAAGTTAGCAATAAATATCTTGGAGTATTCGCAGTTCTAGTAAAATGCCAGTTAAATCTTTGTTCGGAAAAAGTTACTGAACTAGCAGTACGCTTTAGAAAATTTACTGGAATTGGTTTGCTAGTATTTAATCTTTTTGCAATAGCTGTTTCAATCTCTAAACTAGGAGTAATATGCTTAATCCACCATTCAAGTCTATCAATTTTTAAATATGCTTTTTTTCCAGTCTTACCAAAAAAGATTAATTCATTATTTGCTGTACGATGAATTATTAACTTAAATTTTAATTGATATGATATTTTATCATAATCTAAATATCCGAATAATGGAGACAATGACCAATTAACTGTCTGTTTACTTTTCTTGTTAAATTCACGTCTTTCTTTATATGCACTATTGTTTGTTTTATTTAAATGTTTTGCAATATTTTCTACATCTTTCGCAATTCCTGCTGCATCTGTTCCAGCGTGAGTTAAATCATCAACAATTATATCATCATTAGTATCAGGAAACCAACCTTCGATTTCATACTTTTTATTATTTTCACCAATTGTTATAAATCTAAGCATTGTATCAATTACACCTGGAGAATCACTTATTGATTCTATATTTTGAGTTGCAACATCTAAACGCATTTGTGTAAATAATCTTGGAAAAAATTATTCTCTAGTGAAATATTATCGGTTTCTGGTAATGGTGTTGTAAAATTGGCATCACTATACAAAGAATATTCACAGTGTAAAAATGAATCAGGTAGATATATATGACTCTGCTGATTATCAACTTCAAAAATTAAATCACCTCCAGTATTTACTCTACTGGAAGACCCGGGATTCATAGCAATTCTTATATAGTCATTCTTTTTTTGATTATTACTGACGAACGGAGGATCGTCTAATCTAAATTTATTTTCGATAAGCGAAGACATTTTTATAAAAAATAATTTGACTTTTTGTTTTTCTCACACACTGAAAAAATTCTGCTAAAATAATTTTACTAAAATAATTTTACTGAAAAAATTTTGCTAAGAAAATTTTGCTAAAAAAATTTTACTAAAAAAAATTTTACTAAAAAACATAATTTTAGAATTTTGCTAGACCAGCTCCGGTACAGCTTTGCTGGTTAGACCGAAGGTTGCTACTCACGCCATTTCCTCTTATTTCTTCAATTGAACGAACCGTAGGTTCAATTGAACGTTTTATGGCTACGCCAGATTTCTTCTTATGTTTACTATCAGACGGAGCTCCGCTCCTCAAGGTTTCCCCAACAGCTATGTTAGCAATTTTATTTTTTGTTTCCTGTGAAAGTTTTTTTAAATTTTTTAGTTCTTCGGAATCATTCCTAAGTTTACGAATAGCTTCTAGTTGTTTTAATTCGTTTTGAGACTTGACAGCATTTGATATTGCACTATCTGTACTACCTATAGCAGCTGCTCCTTTTGCAGCAGATGTAATCAAATCTTTATTATTTTTAATTAAGTTAACGATACTTCCAATACCAGAGAAGATGCCAGCCCCTTCCGTGTGAACTGTTTCTCTATTATCATAATGATAAACAGGATTCATACGTGGTTCATGAGCAATTTTTTTATTTGAAGCAAAATGTTTAAGATTGTGTTTATAAATTATAGGCATTTTTAGGATTAAATTTGACTTTTGGGAAAAAATATTTACGTTAAGATTTACGCTAAGATTTGCGTTTGTGAATGGACAACTACTTCGAGATAACTTTATTAATTGACTGTTGCACTTTATCTATTGCGTCAAGCAGCGTGTGATGTACTTTAATTTCTTTTCTATTAACTTGCATTTTCTGCTGATTAATCTTCAATGCCGTTTTAAGAGCATTTAACTTAATTTTAAGAACATCTAATTGTCTTTTAACAGAATCTAACTGTTCTTTATTTTCTTTAGAGTTTTCTTGTAAATTTTACTTTAATTCATTTTCTAAATTGATTTTAAGAGTTTTCATTTTATCAACTTTTTGATTAAGTGAGTTTACTTCATTTATTATTCTATTCATCTTTTTCATTTGTTGAGTAATTTTAGAACTCAATTCATCAACACTTTTTTGGAATGTAGTTTGTAACTGCTTTAAATTTTTTTTAATTCTTTCAGGTAGTTTTTCTATTTCATCTTCTAATTGTTCTTTTAACATTTTTATCTGATGTTTATTTTTAATGACTGCAGATTTTAAATTTAAAGAAAGTAATATTAAAATTTTTGATTGTTCAGAAATCTTTTTAAAAAGTTTTGCTATATCTGCTTCTTGCTCTCTATCCTTTTTATCAAGTTTTAATAATTTTTCGTTTAATGATTTGTCATTAAGTTTAAGCAACTTTGATTCATTCATCAGTGGAACCAAAACATCGTTTATATATTTTTCTTTTAAGTCATTGATTTGTGTATCAACATATTGTTTATTTGTTAACTCTGTATTTTGTTGCGGAAGAATAGAAAGATGCAATGGACCAGATAAAACATCTCCAGTTTTCATGATATAATTTTCTATCTCTATTTCTAATTCACGATTATTCGGGATATATGCACCTCCACCAACATTTGGTAACATCATTTTTTAACAATAAAAAAATAAAATTTCTTCTAATAAAAATAAAACTTTTTCTAATAAAAATAAAAAAATAAAATTTTTTCTAATAAAAATAAAAAAATGTATAAAGCAAATTTTAAAAAATTATATTCGCCCGCATCATCCTGTTCTTCTTATTCCACGAGATCAACGGGATTTGAAAATAAATGTTTTGATAATAATAATAATCCATGTATAGATGTTAATATTTTATTTCAATTACAAGCCGAAATATTTAGAGAACAGACTAAAGGTTTACCTTCTATAGAAACTAACTATTGTTTATTTCCAGGTGATCCATTTATTAAATTTATGGAGATTGTAAGCAAATATAATGATGTTGCATATGTAGAATTAAATAAAGAAAATATGGTTATAATAGGTCATAATAATGTTTATGGATTCATTAGCGCAGTTTTGCCGATTAGTAATACTGATTGGATAGAAACTAAAATTATTAATTATATTAATATTAAAGAATTAGTTAAAAAATTAAAATCCTTTTCAAAAGAAAAAATTAGATTATTTGTTGATGAACAAAACCAATATAATATTCAAATCGAGAGTAAAAAGCATAATGAAGAATTATTATGTCAAGTATATTATAGACATACAATTTATAAACAAGAAACATTAGAAATGCCGCAAAGATATGATGATGATACATATATAGGATTGTATTCCAATTTAAATATTAATTTATTAAAATCTTACATAAATGGCTTAGCTCAACAAGAAAAAATTCATATGTGGACAACACCTTATACTATTAACAATGTCCATAATCATAATCATAATAAACGAACCGAAGGTTCTAGGGCTTTGCCCGATCTTAAAGAATCTTATGATAATAATGACGATAATAATATAGATAATGATAATATAGATGATGATAATATAGATGATGATTCTGAAACATCTGAAAATGGTGTAAATGGTGTAAATGGTTTTTTTTACTGAATTTTCACCCCTAGCACAGCTATGAGCCATGAACGAAGCTAGGGGTTACTCAATGAAAAACTAATAAATTGTATTACTTTAAATAAATAAAAGAAAAAAAAACAGATCTTCTAATCTGATTAAGCTGCCCCCATCAGAAACCTATTCGCACGCCTCTTGAAAGTATCAAGATTGTATTGGTCAGGGAAAGTGGTCTGGGGAAGCTGATTCCAAAGCTGTGCCGTGCGAACAAAAAAGCTTTTCGAGCGACTCACAGTACGTGCGCGTTCTAAGCTCACATTATAGATGTGAGTGCATTAGCTCTGCGTGTGCTTCTGGAGAAGATCTTAGGTTTGGGTACGCACTCATTTACTGCAGAGCTGCTTCTACCGAAATAGTACCTGTAGAAGAGACTGAGTGAAGCAACATCCCGTCTGACGGAGAGCGGCTGCAACTTGCTAGCAAGATTTTCACCCATGAGATTCTTGACACGTTTCTCAACCCGTTCAAGGAGGTTAAGATGCGTTTGTGGGGCGCCTGCCCACAGATGACAACAATACTCCATCAGAGGACGAATAGTGGACTTGTAAAGATAGCAGATAGTCTGTGGTGGAAGATAGCTGCTAGCACGATAGAGACTACCAATGCGTTGAGCTGCCTGCTTGCTAATGGATTGGATGTACGGTTTCCATGACAAGTCTTTCGTAACCGCCAATCCAAGGAAGGAGATGGCTCTTGTTCTCTGATCCTATTATCTGACATCTTAATGCTATGATCATCATCTCCTTTAAGTCGTGAGTGCAGAATACTCTGAGTTTTTGAAGGATTGAAGGAAACAAGCCAATTGGCGCCCCATTCTGAGACCCTGCGTAAGTCTTCATTAAGAACGTTGCATAACTGCTGACGTTGCTGAGCGTTTTTAGCGAGTCGCTCATTGGAATTGAAGAGTGTTGTGTCATCTGCATACATCACCAATTTACTCACTAGGCAGTCTGGGAGGTCGTTGATGTACAGCAGAAAAAGAGTGGGTCCCAAAATTGACCCTTGAGGAACTCCTGCATTGACAAACTTGGTGGAAGACTTTTGGCCATCTAAGACGACAGATATCTGCCGGTCACTAAGGAAAGAAGCAAGAAGTTTGTGGAGTTGATCAGCAACTCCATAGGACTTTAGCTTCATAAGGAGTCCCTGATGCCAGACTTTATCGAATGCCTTGGAAATATCCAAGGCAACTGATCTCGTCTCACCTTGTCTGTCAAGGACACGACTCACATGTTCAGTGACATATGAAAGAAGATCTGCAGTTGATCGAGAGTGCCTGAAGCCATACTGTTCTTCTGATAGAAGGTTCTGAGTTTCAAGGAAGTTAACAATGTGTTGGTTAATCACTGCTTCAAAAATCTTGCCAGCAATTGGAAGCAGGCTGATAGGACGGTAACTAGATGGAAGAGATGAGTCAGAACCTTTCTTTGGAACTGGAACCACGGAAGCTACTTTCCAACAAGAGGGAAACTCACCGGTGGATACACATCTACTGAACAGTTTAGATAAAAGTGGAGAAAGCTCAGGTGAGAGATGCTTGAAGACCGAAACCGGGATGCCGTCTGGTCCACTAGACTTAGAGCTATCGAGACCGGCGATGATCTTTTTGACGTTTCGGACTGTGACTGAAGGAGGACTAACTGTCTCATCAGTCCGCATGGGAATTGGAGGTGGAATTCTACCTCCATCGTCTAATGACGAATTCTTCGCAAACTCTTTGCAAAGAAGCTCGGCTTTGTCTGCTGAGGTTGTCGCCATAGAAGTACTGACTTCGGCATGACGGAGTGCTGGGATGGAGGATTTGTTCCTATTGGTGACAATGTTGTAAATCCTCCAGAAGTCCTTAGAGACAAGCTTTTGGGTAGCAATGGATTTTCGTACATACAAAGCGTAACGGCTTTTGGCCTGATGTATGGTTTCCTTGCAATGTCTACGTGCGGTTTTGTACAATTCAAGATTGCCAGCGCTACTGTCACGCTTATACTTATGGAAAAAGTGGTCACGCTGGCAACTTGCAGCTGCACATTCTGGTGTAAACCAAGGTTGTGAGTGAGGCTTCATTTGGAAAGTACGGTGAGGGATGTAGGCCAACATCCGTATCTGAAGCCACTCTGTCAGTTCTTGCGCCGACTTGTGGACGTTCTCTCTCAGAATCAAATCCTCAGCTTGAACTTGACTAAGAAAAGTGCGGAAGCCACACCAGTCTGCTTTGGAGAATTGATAAACTGTTCTATGGAAGGGTGCAGACGGTGTGGAGCAAACTTGTTTGCCAGAAACTGTGATAACACAGTGATCAGACGTGCCGAGGGGAGAAGAAAGATTATAAAAATATTAGTAATTATAAAAATTTAAGTGAAGAAAAATTTATATATCATACTGATGTACATGATATTAATACTACATAAATATCCAGAAAACTGTGAGAACTGTGAAACTGTTCCAGAAACTGTGATAACACAGTGATCAGACGTGCCGAGGGGAGAAGAAAGATTATAAAAATATTAGTAATTATAAAAATTTAAGTGAAGAAAAATTTATATATCATACTGATGTACATGATATTAATACTACATATAATCAAAATTTATCTAAATTTCATTTTCTTACAATTGAAAATAATAATGATGGAATAGTTGAAGATACTGTTCGACAACTATGTGTCGGGTCTACAAAATTTTAATTAGGATTTACATCTAATCAATTTAAAATTTTATCATCTTTAATAAAAACTAAAAGTGATTCAGATTATGGTGGTGTTATTAAATTTTCCAAAAGAGAACAAAGACCAATATTTTTCTCTGTTATATTATTATCAGATAAAAGATGTAATTTAGAGTTAGATATTCCAATAAGAGAATGGTATCCAATCCCAAAAAGTGTAATTTATGATGTTGAAGAAACAATTTATGATGATGAAGAAGAATCAATTGATGATGATGATGAAGAATCAATAGTTAGTGAAAATAAATTTAAATTATCTTTTGATAAAACGTTATATGATAAAACTTAATATGATAAAACATTATATGATAAAGAAAATAAAATAACTAAAGAACGTGAAATATATAATAATATATATTAACTCTCTAGACCTTGATATTAGAATGTTTATATCTAAAATTAAAACACAATTTTTTTCTTTAAAAAATAAAAAAAATGGAAAATACCAAGTTTTATTGTAACTTATGTAAAAAAAGTTGCAAACAAAACGAAGTTATCAATCTCATTTAAATAGTAAATTGCATTTACAAAATGTAGAACGAGTTGATGAAGGAAATATATTAAAATTAAATAGTTATAAAAACTATCTAGAAACATTACCTATTGATATAAAAGTTAAAAAAATGTTTGATGATTATTCACATTCGGAATATAAAAAAGTTTTTAATAGTGAAGATGAACATGTACGAACCGAAGGTTCTAGGGCTTCGCCCGCACCAGATGGAAGATATTTATTTAGCGATACTGATGAATTTAACGAAATTGATGAATTTGATGAAACTAAAAAAACCGATGAAGCGGAACGAACCGAAGGTTCTAGGGCTTCGCCAGTAACAGATATAAAATATTTATTTAATGAATCTGTTGAACATAATGAAACCGATGAAACTTTTATAATATATTTAAAAAATCTTTCAAATTTTATATGAATGTAGAAGTACTTTATACAGAAAATGGACCTGATGGAATTCCTGAAGAAATAATACAAGGACATTTTACAAATTCGCAAGAAATTCATAATGTAAATGATATACAACCCATATTTGAACAAATGATACTTAAATTAGAAAATTGTATAATTGAAGCCCAGTTACTTGAATCTGGCTGGAGATTTGTTAAAATACTATCTAAGAAAATAGTAATTGATAAATATGAAAATAATACTGGTGGTAGTTATGTTCCTTTACCTTTCAGTTCACCACAAATAATCAACATAAAAAATGAAGATGATTATTGTTTTCTGTGGAGTATTATGCACATTTACATCCTGCAGAATATCACAAAGAGAGACTAAGTCATTATAATAAAGAAGAATACATAAAGGAATTTGATCTCTCTGATGGCTTACATGAATTTCCATATGATTATAATAGGTTAATAAAGTTTCATAAAAAGAATAAAAGTTTAATAGAAGTAAATGTTTTTGAATTAAATGTGAATTACGTTTCTATTGTCAATATTACTCCATTTTACTCAGATTCAAAAAAATTTTATTTGAATAATAAAAATTTATGTCAATCAGAAATAGTATATAATGATAGAGGAAATTACATGCATCATAATATTTTTTACCAAGGAAATATAATATGTACTGAAAAATTTCAAATTGTTAAAACACTATCAACAATAATGATTAATCATAATAATTATAAAGGACGTAATTATAATTATGATTATGATTCCGATTATTTATCTTTATCTTTAGAATATCAACAAAAATTACAAAATTTAAATGAAATTTTACAAAAATGTAAAATAGATTATCAACAACAAACAAAAATATTAGTACAAGAATATGGCCATAAATATCAAAATAAGATAGAAACGATTCAAGAATTAAATAAAGACAATAAAGAATTAAATAATGAAGAAAATAAAGAATTAAATGAATGTTTAAAAAAATGTCTACAGCAATATAAAGAACAATATGATAAAGAATATGAACAACAGCTGAAAATATTCAATCAAAATTATCATCGAAATACATTTAATCTTACAAAAGAAATTGATGAAACACATGAAATATATCAAGATAAATTTGAAAAATTAAAACAAACAAAGCAACCAGCACAAGCGAATATATTATATTATCAGGGTCATTTCATATTGTGTAAAGATGTTTCTATATTTACAAAAACTTCAGATAATACAAATTTTCCTTGTCTTCAATGTATGACAAGTTTTAGAACTAAAGAAGAAATGAATAGACATTTGGAGAATTGTCAACAAAACGAAGCAGTTGAAAATACTTTTCCTAAAGATGATTATTTAATATATAATAGACATTAATTGAAAAATAAAGTACCCTTTACTATTTATTGTGATTTCGAAGTATATAATGTTAATATGACACAAAATCGAACGGAAAGTTCCAGGGCTTCGCCCGATTCTGAAAATGATAATTCTGAAAATGGTACGGGCCAAGCCCTAGAACCTTCGGTTTGTAATTATGAAAAAAGTGCATCTGAACAAAGTAAAGAAAAATATTTATTTGAACAAAAACCATTATGTTGGGGAATGTGCATTCATTCAAATTATCCTGAATTATTTAAATCAGAATATTATCAATACTATGGTGAAGATAGTTCAGAAATGTTTACAAAGAAAGTAGAAGAATTACAAAATTATTTTTCACAATTGCTTGAAACAAATATACCAATGATTCCATTAACGGATGAAGAAAAAATTAATTTTGTTAATGAAACAAATTGTTATTACTGTGGAAAAGAATTTACAAAAAATTATAAAAATGGCTAAGGTAGATATCTTGACAAAGTAAAAGATCATGATCATCTAAATGGATTATATAGAGGTGCAGCACATAATTCTTGTAATCTTAATGCTAATAAATTTAAATATAACTTTGTTCCTCTATATTTCTACAATGGTTCTAAATATGATTTCCATCTAGTAATGAAAGATTTATTTTCATCTGAAAAATTACAACAACAACAAATAAATGTACTATGTAAAACAGAAGAAGAATATTTTTCAATGCAATTAGGTTGTATTAGAATTTTAGATGCATTTAGATTTTTTACTCCTTATTCATTAGATGTTATGGGAAAAACTTTGAAATCTGAACAATGTAAAATATTAAATAAATATAATTTAAAACCTTTAAAAGGCATATTTCCGTATGAGTATATAGCCTGCGGCTCACAGTCGAAGACTGATATAACTGGAGATTTTAATTCTGTGAATAAAATTATGGAAGAAGAACAACTTCCTCCAATAAATAAATTTAAATCAACATTAAAACAATCACAATTATCTAAAGAAGATTATGCAGAAGCTGAAAAGAATTGGAGAGAGTTAAATTGTAAAACAATGTATGATTATACAATGAAATATCTTCAGATAGATGTATTAATCCCTGCTGATCTTTTTGAAAACTTTCGTGATATGTGTTTAGAATATTACGGAATAGATCCATGTTATTGTTATTCTACACCAGGTTTAACATGGTTAGCAGGATTAAAACATACAAATGTTAAACTTAAACATTATAAAGAAAATACATATGATAAATTATTATTTTTTGAATCTGGGATTAGAGGTGGTGTTTCATCAGTTTTAGGTAATAGATATGTTAAATGTTATAATAAGAAAGTAAATCCACAAGAATATAGAATGATGAAACCTTTATCTCCAGAAGAAAGCGATCAGTTTATAAAATTGTTTAATCAAAATATAGAAGGATTTATATCAAATGAAGATAGTCAAGCAGCAGTTGATGAAATCATGAGAGAAAACTATTTGTTATATTATGATTTTAATAGCTTATATTCTTCTTGCATGATACAAGAATTACCAACAGGTGAGATGGAATGGTGTAATATTCTTGATTATCAAAAAAAATATGATGGAAATTATAATCATGGTTATATATATGAAGTTGATTTAGTATATCCTGATGAAATAAAAGATAAAACAAAATATTTTCCTTTCTGTCCCGAAAACAAAATTCCCAATATAGAAGATTTTTCAGATTATCAAAAATCTTTAATTCCTAAGAAATACAGACCAACAAAAAACTTATGTTAACACAAAGCAATAAAGGAAAGTATGTTGTTGAAGGAAGAATGCTAGATTGGTATTTAGAACATGGAATGATTCTCACCAAAATACATCGAAAACTATTTTATCAAAAATCTAGGTGGTTAAAAAATTATATAGAGTTCAATATTGAAAAACGTAAAATAGCTAAAAGAAATAAAGATGATTTTGGAAACGTGTTCTTCAAATTAATGAATAATGCATTTTATGGTAAGACTTTAGAAAATGTGCGTAATAGACAAAATATTGAAATGGTTTATGATAAAGATAGGTTTCAAAATTTAACAAGGAAACCTACATATAAAAGAACTACTAGATTTAGTGATGAACTATGTGCTGTACATTTACGTCGAATCAGCGTAAAACATGATAAGTTTAATTTTATGGGATTCACTACGTTAGAATTAGCTAAACTATTTATGTATAGATTTATATATGATTATTTAGCACCTGCTTATGGCAAAAACTATAAATTACACTTTACAGATACCGATTCTGTTTTCTTAGAATTAACAATACCATATAATTCTATACTTGATGAAGAAATAGATAAAATAAAAGATATCATTCATCCTTCTGATTTATGTAAAGTAGAAGATGAATTAGAAGGAAATGAAGATTTCATAACAGAAGCTATATTTTTAAAATCTAAATGTTATTGTTATAACATAACTAATAATATTAAAACACATAAAACATTAAAAGGAATTTCAAAGGCATCAGTGGCTAATCAAATAACATTTCAAGATTATAAAAATGTATTATTTAATAATGAAATAAAAACAGCATGTAATTATAAACTTAATTCAAAAAAACATAAAATGTATTTGAAAGAAGAACATAAATTAGCATTAGATCCATTTGATGAAAAAAGAAAAATTTTACCTGATGGAATAACTACTTCACCTTTTTAATTTTCTAATTTCTAAGATAGTCAAATTTGATATATACATAAAATAAAAATAAAAATTATTATAACACTATATTTGTATATTTTTTATCACTCGGTAAACAAATGTTCTATAACTATATCATGAATTTTTTTATCAATATTAATTGTAATGAAGCCATAATCTTTTGACCAAGCATTGTTACACGATTGTTTAAATTCATCTTTATTTCTTACACATAAATCTCTTAACAAATCACTTAAGTTTCTTGCATTTATTTCAAATAGTATAAATATATTTGCATTCTTTCTAATAACACTTCCGTCTAATGAATACATACTTTGTGTTAAATAAAATACACTACAGTTATTATGTCTACCTCTTGTGAAATAATTTCTCTGAACTGACTGATTTCTATCATTAACACAATCATCAAAAATTACACAATGTTTCATTGTTTTATCTAGTTTACTAGGATCTTGCATATTACCACTATCATCTATTAATTGTATCTTTATATGCTTATTTTTATTGGATTCTACTAACTGACTATTTTTTGCTGCTTCTTCACACCACAAACTTATTTCTTCTTCATCTTCAGATTTTTCATATTCTTTGAATAATGAAGCAATTGCTGTTTTTTTAGGATTATTTTCAAATCCATATTTTAAAAATTGATAGACGGGGTGTTCTGCTGTTGTTGTATAAATTATAAGATTGTTATAATCCAAAAAATTTGGAGTCGTTAAAATTTTAAATAATAGATACGTTTTTCCACAAACTGATCTTCCGCAAATAACTGACAAAACTTTATTAGATAAATTTGGATGATGATTAAATTTAAGTTTCTTTTTATTTAATGGGGTACTTCACTCATTTTTTAATAAAAAAATTTATTTTTATTTTATTTTTATTTTTAAAGAAGAAGAAGAAAATTAAACTTCTCTAGCTTCGCGTGGGAGTTTATACCTCCCGAACCAAAAGATCTATCATAATCTCTTCACCTCCAAAATTTATTTCTTGTCCTTTTTCATCAGTGATTCTCATGTTGATGTTGTTAATAGTTTTTCTTGTAATAGGGAAATATATTAATGTTTGTGGAATTACATTTAATCTATAACCAATGGGTACAGTAAAAGCTGGAAAACTGAATAATTAAATTTGACAATTTACCATTTATATATCCTCCTTCAATAATGTCACAATGTACAACAATTGAATTTATTTCAGTTATTTTTGGAATCTTCTCACCTAAATGATAACCTTGATTATAGGTTTGTTTATTAAATCCTAATAGCTTTGACAATGATCTATCATGATTAAAATCAACTTGATGATTTTCGTCTAAAGTAAGAGAAAATTTATTAACTGCCGGTTCAACTGCAAAATGTAATTGTTTCTTATCTTTAAATGGTATACCCAAATGTCTCTTAATTTCATTTGATATTGATTCAACTTCGTAAGAACCAGGAAGAAAAGTTAATATTTTCCATGTTTTGCCTTTATCAGTAGAATATCTAAATTGATCATTCACATCTTTGATAACGTTTTGAATAGTGTTAAATGTAGAGAAACTAGTCAATGCAATTTGATAATTTTTATTTTGTTCCAAATGTAGAATGGGTTCTAAATTACAAGTGTGTGATGAAGTAGTTGTTATAATTTTTAACATCGTACTAAATTTTGATGAACCCAAAATCTCTGTCAAATTTTCTAAATGATTATTAATTTTGTCTAAATCTGCTGAACACATTTTTTAGTTAAAATTTTGAATAAATATTATAGATAAAAATCGTAGATAAAAATCATAGATAAAAATCATAGATAAAAATCATAGATAAAAATCATGAATAAAAATCATAGATAAAAATTAGAAACAACATATTTCAGCTACACTTTTATAATCATCTTCATTTAGAATCTTCTTTTCTAACAGTCTTTTCAATATAGCATGAATTTCATTGAAACTAGAATTATGTCCTTCTTTTATTGCAGATATTAAAATATTTAATCTATTTAGTAATTCATGTGGATGATCTGGTAAGAATACAGTTGTTTCAGTTTTAAAGCCTTTTCCTACTTTAACTCCCGTTGATAATAAATTTTCTAATTGTTTATAACGTCTTAGAGATTTTACTGCACCAACTATATCTAACATACCTTTATATTTTATGAGATCTTCTACAGCATAATTATTTAAATCTGCTCCTCTTAAAAGATTAACAAAATTTCTATCTAAATTAAAAGGAGATTTATCTGGTGAAAAAATTAAACCTCGAAAAGGTTGTGGAAATATTTCTTTTTGCCCGAGATAAAATCTAGGTATTGTTTTTCCATCTATAAATGAAATAGAATGTTCAAATTGCATAGATTTTGGTAATTTCTTATTAATGTTTGATTCTAGTAATCCATAGTCATCTAATATAGTTTTGTGCTCTGGATCTGTTATATCAATTTGTTTATCATTATTTGTAAGTTCTTTTTCAAGAGTTTTAAATGGTTTCATAGTTTTCTCAAAATCAGTTTTTACTTGCTCGGTTTGCTGCATTTTTTCAAACATATCAGATTGAATACCAGCTTTTATCATTCTATGTTGAAGATGATTTTCTTTCATAATATTTCTTTGTTTTATTAACTCTTCTAATTGTTTTATTCTTTTAAAATTATCAGCTTTAATTTTATCCATTTTTAAAATATAATATTTGAATTTTGTGGTAACATTGGAATACAGCAAAAACATTTTACTGAACAAATTATTTTTTTATTGCTTTGTTGTCTGACATCTTTTCGTTTAAAGTTTTCTCGTTTTAAGTTTTGTTTAATAAAATTTTGTTTAATAAAGTTTTGCTTGAATTTTCGCTTAAAGTTTTTAGCTCTTCCAAAAAAATTTTGTCATTTTCTTCATTAGAAATTTTACCATCACTGAAAGTTTTACCATCACTCGAAATTTTGCCATCCTGTTTATTCTTATCATCAACTTTTTCTGACTGTAATTGAAGTGATATTTGATTTACTTCATTAGCTATTTGATCAAATTTTTCAATCTCATCTAACGTAATAACATTATCATCACATACTCTTTGAAAGTAGTAATGTAGTTTATCATAGACTTCTTTAATATGTAAATGCTTAGTTTTTAATGATTTTCGTTTCTTAGTTATTAAAGATTTATCTAACATTGTAACAAGTGAAGTTGCAAAAACACCCGTACCTGTTAAAGCTGTAGCAACTACTGGAATTACTAAAACACCAGAAGATATAACAATAGTGAGAGCGCCTAAACTTATTGTTAAGAATATGCCAATTCCTTGTGTTGCATTCTTAACTTTAGTCCATCTCTTTCTTAATTTTTTATAATGCTCTAATCTTAATAATAATTGAGATTCCTTATCTTTCATATAACGTACTCTATCTTTGTGCTTTTCTTTATTCATTTTTTCAATGTCCATTAAAGTAGAACTACGTTCATATGATAACGAAGGATACATTCTTGCGGTTTCTTCCATTTTTGTTTCTTCCATTTTTAAAGAAATCTTTTGAATAAATATTTTGAATACAATCTTCTGAATTTCGATTTAAATAGAAATACTTAGTTGTTTGTTTGCCGTATATTTCTAAGAACTCAGTCATGTTATTAACCTGAGGTAATATATCACCTATATTACTCAGTATAACTGTCGGATTTTCATCATTCATTTTAAATGAAATAAATTCCAATAACTGTAATAATGTCTACTTCTTGTACAGAAAAATGAAAACAACGGCAGTGTATTTTGCATCAAATATAATAATACAACAATCAATCTTGTCATACAATTGTACAATGTCAGTCTACTACCATGAGACTGGAAAACAAAAGAAAATTTAATTACATTTCAAAATAATCCAAAATGTGTTACTACTAAGTTCCATGAATCATTCTTAAATATCAAAGATTATGTTACATACTGAAATATAGATCTATACAATAGCAGTCTCATGGTAGTAGACTGGAGAACAAAAGAAAATTTAATTACATTTCAAAATAATCCAAAATGCGTTACTACTTATAAAGAAGTCTTCATAAATATGTATGCATCAAATATGTATGTACATTGCACATATCCTAAAAAGTGAAACAACACAGTTAATGTTCATTCATCTTGGGAACCAAACCTCACTTCTTCTATAGTTGTCGGTTGATTCAATTTTTCTATATAAATTTTGATTTCTTTAAAATGTTTTCTAACAAAACTAATGGGCATTGATGAATTTATAAATAATACGTGTGGTAGAATTAGATCTGATAAGTTCATCAAGAAATAACAATAACTTACGTTATAGGAAATTCTAAATAGTTCCAAGTTTGCCACAAATCTGTTTTTTTTATTGTCACTCAATTCCAGAATTCTTTTAAATCCATAACCTTGATAAGCAGCACTTCTCAGCAACGACCCATGGTGCACTTTATCACTTGCAATCAGTTTTGAAATCATAGTAGCACTATCTTCGATGGTAATGAAACGTTCTTTTGTAACATTGAACTGAGGAATTGTAGTAGTGGTCAGATACTGTTCTATTTTTACTGTAATATCCTCCACTTCTTTTTGAGAGTCCAATTTGTTCTTCTTTCTCGATTGAATTTCTAACTTCCACTCTTCAAAGTATTTATTCGCAGTTTCCTTGTGCTCTTCTTTAATTAAGTTTAGTAAAATCGGCATGTAAAACGAAAAAGCTTCCGCGGCAGTACGTTTTGGCATTTTGCAAAGAAGAAAGAAAACAGTCACTAGTTATGATTAATGGAATTGTAAATGAAGTCTTACTTCCTACATGCTGCAATATATTCCACGTCTTACAAATGACTAAGTGGGTGTAGCAGCTGTTTGTTCTTTCATACATTGTTTCCTTTCAAATGTTTGAGTTGGAGGTCACAGCTCTTTACACTGAAATGCCTTTTATTCATAAATGCGAGAAGCAGATGTTCTCTACAATTGAGTGATCATCTGAGTGCAAAGCAGTAACAATAACAGACATTGTGAGAGATTGTGTTACATTCTTAAAGAAATATTATTAGACACATGATATATTTTAAAAACCTGAAAGATGGATAAAATTCATGAATTTGAAGTTCTCAACTTTTATGATCTTCGGTGTCCTGGAACGGTCATGATTTTCAAAGTAAAATGTCATAATCACAAATTTGAGATTCTTAACTTTTCTGATTTTTTCGGTGTCCTGGAACGGTCATGATTTTCAAGGTAAAAATTATAATTCTCAAATTTGAGATTTTGAAAAATTTGAAAATTGGGTATTTTTAAAAACGCCCAAATTTATGAATTTAGGTCTTCATAACCTGAAAAAGGGTTCAAATTCATGAATTTATGTCGTTTTAAAAATGCCATTTTTTGAATTTTATGGTGTCCTGGAACGGTCTTTTGCCCATTGCTACCGCTTGCCTTTTGCCGCGTTTTGGTGAACTGCTCTCGATTCTCCCTGATGGGAAATCGAAACTACACTTTAAATTCTCCCAAAAATATTATGCACGAGATTTTGCCTCCAATAAATTTCCCTTTGGAAATTGAGTATTTTCCCATATTTTATTTTTGTAAATATGCACCTGTAAATTCTTTGTTTAACTGCATCAATGTGAATGACTTTAACGGTCGTTCACAATCTACTATAAAACTAGCTGCCAGACTATCTAGCAGCACAGAGTAATTGGTTTTGGAATAAATCGCTTTCTGTTACCTGCGACTTCTGCAACAAAAATACTTATTCTATTTTTCATGAAATGTTTTAGCAAATCTTGCGATATGATTCAAATATTAATTGTTGTTGTAAATTCATGTTTTACAAATCTATAATAATACTAATAATTCGCTTCATTGCCCCACAAAGTAACTCGGGTGAGCCCAGAACATACATCACGATAGTCAATAAATCAGATAAAGAAGAAAAAGTACTGACAAGGCAGGAAGATTGAAACAGATAAATAAAGGTATCTACGATAACCGATCAAAGAGGAACTAAGACGCTTAGCAATCGGCCGCTGGAGAGCACCGATTGGCTTTGACTGGCGAGTATCGCGAAATGGAGTGCAGATTTCAAGCATTTCTCGCAGAGGATGATCATTACACTTTTCAACACAAGTTAAATGCCTAAAAGCGGAGATAGAAATGCTACAGCATTCAGAGACATTAATTCCAATTATGTGGAAGATGCGTCGTTCGACAAACAAAAGTTTCCTGAAAACACATTCAAACATATTGCAAATACTCGTACATGGATGCGCGTTCGGAGACCTTTTTAACAATCAGTATGCATTTTCCAATTAAGATCACTTATAAAAGCTGCGCCCAATATTTTAAGAGAAAGAATTGCAAAGCAAACTTATCATTCACAAATATCAGAGACCTTGACAAGTTCGGTTTTTCGAATTGCATCACAATGCGTTCCACCCGATAGTACACAGATTGCCAATCGCATACTAACAAGCATTGCGAATTAGAAAAATATGCTCAGATGAAGAACGCGCCAAACATCATCTACAAATGCAATAGTTGACATCGGTCGGTAATTCAGTAAGAAAAAGCAAGATAATTAAATTCTCTCTATTTGTAAAAATAAGCCACAATAAAATATATTAAATTAAGTCACAAAACGTTTCGCCGTCGGTTTTTTCACTTGTGAGAGTGTTAACTGGAACGCTGTACTTTGATGGTCGGACGGCAAAACTTTTATTAAAAGAGATAGTAATTTCCTTGACAAATTCCAGGCAAAGGACATAAATATCGAAGTCAAGAAATTAAGTGAATTACGGATCGAAAACAATATGGCTATGTCACAGCTGCATCTAGATGGTTTTCGAAATTTCTCATCGAAAGTGTTTCACTGATTCCCACAAATCTATTCTAGAAGCAGGCCCTGCATGTGCTCCAAAGATGGGATTTTTGGAGACTGCAGAATTATGACTGAAGCCCAGATTGACTGTGCTATGCAAAGATTACCATCTACAGTTGAACAATGTGACATAAATGCATTTACAAGTTCAATCAGGAGGATTCTGAGATCCTTTGAGGATCGATTTACACATTTTCAATCCCACCAGCTAGAGACTATTAATGAATTGTGGTAAAGTGAAGTGATATTTGCAGACAGTGACAAATCAAAAAGGATTATTGCACTAGATGATGGTCATTACCAGGATATGTTGGAGGAACATAAAGAGAATTTACTACCTACCCGGGATGTACTTCCTATACTACAGCACAACAGAAATTCAATTCCCAACTCACCAAAATATCCAAACGATTTGAACAGGATGAATAGGGAAGGAAGTTGAAAGACTTATGATGCAGTGAGGCCTTACCTAGTAAAATGAGGGCACTACCGAAATATCACAAAATGGGAAGTATTCGTGGTAGACCTATAGTTGCGGCTATCGATGCCCCAGGAACCAAGCTTTTCACATTCTTAGTAAAGGAGTTGAGCAAAATGATTCGCGAATTCGTAACAAGTCACATAGACTCTACAGAACAATTCATGAATGCTATAAATGGCATCCAGATTACAGAGAATATCTCTTTTGCTTCGCTGGATATAAGTAATATACGGCTCAATACCTGCAGAGGATCGTTTGTTTCCTGGTGCCCTCACAATTGAAACAGCCTTTTTTGAGAAACATACGCACGTAAATCACAAAGTGATTTGATGAATTTATGTGAACAGGATTTCATGGATCTATATTTACGCCCATGCCTAACTTCGGATACCATCCTTTTGGAAGGCAAAGCCTATAAACAGAAACACGGTTTACAGATAGGGAATAGTATATCTGGTGCATGTGCCATTATCTTTATGGTTTATATTAAACAAATAATGGAAGATATTCTAACCCGATGAAGATGAAATTGCTATGGATTTCTCTATCATTCAGCGGGCAATAATGCAGTAGTTGGCATTATTGCCCGCTGAATTTCCATTGAAATTACATTGGATAAAAAAACTGCATTATTGCCCGGCACGTAAATTCTATGCCAATTATACATAGAAATGATGCAAATATCACTATTTTGGGAAGATTCATGCATACACATTAGCAGTAATATCTAGGCCCTACTTCTCTCGATCCATTAGAGATTTCGAGATAATCCTTTATCTAACATAGATTTTCATTTATAAACATATCACAGAATCATTGATTATAGGCAGCGACATAGATTTCATCTTCATTGGGTTAGAATACCAATAATATCCACTTTTATCGGGCATAAATGCATAATTCTTCGTGCGCTAACGCGCCCTCGGATCTATGCATTTATGCCTTCTAAAAGTGGATACTATTCCTATATTATGGAGGAGATATATTGATGACATTTTCATTGTTTATCAAGATATCAATGCTGACAACTTACTTTTATCTTACAATGACGTGCATACGTAGTAGATAACTCATGACGCTGGAGGGATTTAAGTTTGATATCTCACTCCATAGTCATGAGTTATCTATGTTAAACCATAGGATTCAATATGTCACCTTCAGGGATCTATTTAGATATATCCCGGACAAAAAATAAATCCCGGACGCTATTTCATTCAATACTACATTCAAATTTCAAAGAATATTATGAGATTGCGCATAGTCATTTAATCATAAGCCATGGCTTGGAATGGTATGCTGAATTTTGATAGGCATCCTGTGATCAGCGGACTCTCCGAAGAGCAAATTCAACGAATGATAAATGAAACATTATACCACCAAAATTGCAATTTTAGTGAAATTCAATTTCCTGATATGAACAACCAAATGCCAACAACAAGCAAAAATCAGCAACAGCACAGATTTGTTGAAATCGACAGCATTAATGACACGAACAATCAGGTAATCCCGAAGAACACAGTCAAACGTGATAGGTGGGCGATTAATATGTTTACGTATTGGTAAGCAAAGGTTCAATGCAGATGTGCAAGTACAAAATTTGACCGATGAACAACTTATTGACAATGTATCGCGCTTCATTCATGAAACAAGAAAAGATGGCTCAGGATGCTATTCTCCAACTAGTCTCGTCAGCATTATTTCCGGGATTCAGCATCACATCAATCTGGATGGTAATCGAAGTGTGAACTTTTTCAAAGAACATAAGTTTCATCTCATAACACGAAGTTTGGATACTGCGATGATGATCACTACGAGAAATGGTGTATGGCTGCAGCGCAAACACGCAGAAATCATTTCAGAAGAGGAAGAAAAGAAGATGTGGACTTCTGTTTTCGGAGATGAAAGTCCTTCGCAGCTAATCAAGACGCTGTTCTACCTAAATGGAATACATTTCGCTTTAAGAGGTGGAAGTGAGCACACTGAGTTGACAATTGACCAATTCGAAGCGACAGAAAGAAACGGTAAACGCTGCCTCATTTACAGTGAGAAATTTTCCAAGACATTTAGTGGAGGTTTAAGGGATATGCGAAAATCTCCAAAGAAAGTTGTTCATTTTGAAAATGTTTCAAGCGACGGGAGGAAAAGTCACATCGATCTTTTCACGAAGTTTATCTCAGTTCGACCGAAAAGAACAACGCGATTTTATCTGCAGCCGCTCAAAGAACCGAAAGATGGATGCTGGTTTTCAACCAGACCGATTGGCAAAAATTCATTGAGTAAATTTATAAAAGACATCTGTTCTCTGTCTGGAATTGATGGCAGAAAAACTAACCATAGTCTCAGAGCTACCTGTGCGAGTCGCCTATATCAATCGAATGTCGATGAACAACTCATCATGGAGCACACTGGGCATCAAAGTGCTGTTGGAGTTCGCAACTACAAACGAACTAACGACTATCTGTTGTCGAACTGCTCAGCTATTTTAGATAGTAAGAAAATTTGTGAAATGGCAAGCGTATCAACAACGAATGCATCAACTGCAATGAGACCAAACATAACTTTCAATTTTAACAATGGTTGTAATGTCATTATAAAAAATAACAATTGACTTACCGTATACATTTTACTGGAGTTGAGTTTCGATGTTACCCATCTACATTTTTCTGATGTATTTTGATATTTTTACGTTCTATGGCATAACTCGTATACCATAGACATTTTAGTGCTATGGTGTTAAAGTGCTTAAAATACATCCCGGAAGCGCGAGATAACCATAGTTTTATATCCCGTATTACAGATACATGTAACTCCCTCTTCACTATGGTTTAATGACCCTTATACGTCAAACCCTGTAATTCAAATTGCGTTATTCCATGGAAAACATCCTAAATTCCATCCTAAATACATAAAAATGAATATTCTGAAAAATGAACTGCGGAGAGCTATCAGAAATGGATCCAACGAATCTGAAAAACAGAAAGGACTAAACATGATAATGGATCGATACCATTACAACGGCTACCCTAGGAATATTCTCCAGAGGTCTGTCAGAGATGTGCGACGCAATTCTTCGATGATACCTGATAGAAATACATGTCGAAGTGACAAAATATTTCAAGCGTAATCTTTTATAAATGACAATAAAGTCAGAGAAATTCGACGCCTCACACATAAATGCAAGCTAAATGACCATGTTTCTTTATCCCTTAAATCCAAAAATTAATCTTCCCCTTTACGCAAGAGAGAGAGAAACAAACATGTAAATGTATTTATTGAAGATGTCTAGAAGGTAGTGGCAGCTGTGTATGTAAGAATGTTGCATATCGTATTAATTGTTTTTTATGTACATCTTTTTATATTGTTGTTTTTATATGTTATGTGTATCTTTTTATATTGGAGAATCCACCAGAACTATGTGATCCAGATTGAGAGAACATTTGAACGTTTCTTCTTCTAATGTGTGCATGCATCTAAGTCAGCATTCAGCAACGCCAGGTCCAGAATTCATAAAGTGGTCGATATTACATTTCAATTTACGTAATCTGAGTGTACGGTGTGCTGTGGAAACAGAGGAGATCCAGCTCACGCCGTCCGACCATCAATGTACAGCATTCCAGTTAACACTCTCACAAGTGAACAGGCCGACGGCGATGAGTTTTGTGACTTTATTGAATCTATTTTATTGTGACTTATTTTTACAAATGGAGAGAATTTTCGGTGGAAGACAATTCATGTTCTTGCTTTTTCTTATCATCTAGTACAAGAATTGCGAAGCGACCTTGTACTACGAGGATAGCCATGAGAAAGTTGTGCTCCCAGGCCACCCAATTTCTTTTTTGATAAAAAACTTAATTTTTTCATTTTTTCCGGTTTTCGAAACTCTATTTTTTCTTTTTTTCGGTTTCAATCTCAAACTCAAATTTTGAAAAAGAATCGAAGGACAAAGTCTCGTTCCCACGAAGAACCAGTGCAATTTCAATTTGGCATTACTAAATTCTTAAACTTTAAAATGAATGAATATAAAAACAAAAATCTTCTTCAAAAACTTGAAGCTCTTAAAAGCACTAAACGTTCTCCATCATTAAAATATTTCAAACTTTACGAACTAACGAAGCAACATAAATACAAAATCCTTCAGGCAAAAAATATCAACTTAAAATATGGTCATTCAATCTTAGCAATATTTGAACTTCCTAATAGCCTTGAATATAACGGCTCGCTTTTTCTCCCGCAAAGATATTTAAAGTCTTAAACAGCATCAGATATTAAAGAACTGATAAATCATTCTTTTTCAATTGATGATCATAATGAAATAGATTTCAGAATGAAAGGTCATGATAATGAAATTGATGGAGAAATATCTGATTGAGCGATCTCTAATTATTGTTTGCACTTCTTTCATGCAGAACGGTTTTTGCGCAAAATATATCAACTAGAGATGCATTGTATTCTGAAAGCATCACAACGATAGAATCACAGTTACGCACTATGGCAACTCATTATCTATACTGAAGTTTAAGATGCACTGTCATTTCTCTCAGCTTTATTTCATCATTTCTGTGATCATAGCGTTTTGCTTGATATTTATTCAAAGCGATATTTATTCGCTTGCTTTTATTCAAATCCTACCACGTGCATCTATAAACTTATATTTCATTAAGTCTTCAATCTTGAAAGAGAATTTGTTAAATTTGGTGATTCTATTTCCTCCCCTATTATTCCTGAAAAACAGAAAGAATTTCAAACAATTCCAATGGAATTTATCGAAGAAAATCTGAAGAAGAAAGAAAAACTAAATCTAATTATAGAAGATAAGAAGAAGGAGATATTCGAAACTATTGATAAGTCTTTCATTACATGAGAAAATTGTGAAGAATTTCACCCAAAAGAATCGGATTGTATTTCAAGAAAGGGTTGTGTTAATTCTTTGAACAAACTGATTTTATTTGAAAAGAAAGCAAGTAACAAGACATTACATTGCTATATAAGACAAGGTAGGGTTCTAAACAGATTGAAACTTCTGCACAAGTGTTCATTCAATGAATTTGTGAAACAACTGAACGAAAATCATCAATTTGTATTTTCTAGAACTTATGCTAATTTACTAATAAAATTGTACAAGTTTTCTTAAAGCTTTCCTAAGATTAAGTCAGCATCCTTGAGCATTCATTTTATAATGAAAAATTTCACTTATTTAGAAGGCTATTTTTCCATTGTAAAAGAAAAAGAACTATTGGAAGAATGTGAACAAATATTTTATCATGAGTCATCGAGAAAATCATCATCTCACACTGATGTCACTCAAGATCGCATGAATGTGAATATAAGTAGTCGATAATGCTTCTCATTATATTGGTAGAAATGAAAATTAAAAATGCCGTTTTTAGTAAAGCATTTTTCTGACGTCTTATATAATGATGATACAAGTAACAAGTAATAATACGCATTTTTATCTACAGTATTGCAAATTGGAAATGCCGTTTTCAGTAAAGAAATTTGTCACTAACCTCCTTGCTTTTCTTTCTATTTTATCAACTTAAGGATTTTTTGGACGATTGATCGACCTCACTACGCATTGAGAAATATAATAAGCTGAATCGGCAATATCTCAAATAATTTTTGTAAATGGAAGACGAAAGAGCAATTGAACCCTCAATACCTACTGAAGCCGGAGCCCTTTCTATAATTCAAGATAATAGAAACGACTAGTCTTTCAAAACTCAAAAAGAACTTATATCTGAAATAAACTTAGCAAAACATAAAGATAGAGTAAGATGTATGAAAGATAATAAATCTCAATTATTATCAAAATTAGAACAATATAATAAATTAAGAAAGAGATGGGTTATAACGAAAAATATAACGCAAGGAATAGGAACATTTTCAACAGTAAGTTTAGGTGCTTTAACAATTGTCATATCATCGGGCGTATTAACAATTCCAGTAGTCGCTACTACCTTAACAAGTTCAGGTGTTTTTACAACATCCCTAGCAACAATCCTAGATAAATCTTTAATATCTAAGAAACGAAAATCATTAAAAAAGGAAACATTTGCATGTAAAAGAAGTTTATGTAATACTCCATTATTACTTTCAAAGATCAATTGAGGAAAATGCTATTACTTTAGAAGAGATAGATGCTTTTGATAAAATAGCCCAAGTAGTAACAAAAGGTCCAGAATAAACACAGCGCCCCCCCCCCTCTGGAACGACAGAGGTTGTGGTCTGTCGTGGTGTGCCGGCCAGGTTGGTTCACAACATGTTCGCTGACTCCCCCCCCCCCTCTGCAACGACAGAGTGTGAGACTCGAGTGAGTTGGTCCGACCGCCTGGTTGACGTGGGCGACCGTCCAGGTTGACGTGGGCGACCGTCTAGGTTGACGTGGGCGACCGTCTAGGTTGACGTGGGCGACCGTCTAGGTTGTCGTGGATGGTGAAATGGCTGCCAGATTCGGATTCAGCGTAAAATTCTGCATCGGTAGGGTGAGTTTCAAGGCAATTGGTGAGAAAAAATTTTTCTTCAAAATTTTAACAGAGTTAGAATTTGGGACGTTTTGGTGTGTAGCGCCCAAACGAAGCATCGGATGAGAAAACGGAGGCCAGATTCGGAATCTACGTGAAATTTTGGGTTAGGAAGGATGTTTCCAGCGAAATCGGAGATAAAAAATTTTTCGCTGACGTCCCCCCCCCCTCTGGACAGCTTGCTTCGATTTTGGCTTCCAGTGGACGGATTTTGTCGTGCGATAGCTCGTTTGAAAGCTAAGAGTAAGTCAAGTTCAGTGAAAGAATCGGCTTGTTCCTATCTGTCTTCGTTTAGGTGTGAGACGCCATTTAAGATTTTGGAACATTGGCGAAAAACGACAGAGTTAGAATTTGGGACGTTTTGGGCTCTAGCTTCAAAACGAAGCATCGGATGGGAAAACGGATTTCAGATTTGGAATCAGCGTGAAATTCTTTATCTGTATGGTGAGTTTCAAGTCAATCGGAGAGAAAAAATTTTCAACATTTTTCGAAAAAACGACAGAGTTAGAATTTGGGACGTTTTGGTGTGTAGCGCCCAAACGAAGCATCGGATGAGAAAACGGAGGCCAGATTCGGAATCTACGTGAAATTTTGGGTTAGGAAGGATGTTTCCAGCGAAATCGGAGATAAAAAATTTTTCGCTGACGTCCCCCCCCCCTCTGGACAGCTTGCTTCGATTTTAGCTTCCAGTGGACGGATTTTGTCGTGCGATAGCTCGTTTGAAAGCTAAGAGTGAGACAAGTTCAGTGAAAGAATCGGCTTGTTCCTATCTGTCTTCGTTCAAAAGTTAGAGCGGTTACAAGATTTTAGGTCGGAGCTCGCTTACCTGAAAAAATCCTAAGTGTCAGAGTGACTTTGTATGGGTAAAATTTTGAAAATTTTCCAAAGTGTGGAATTTCGACCTGGGACCGTCACCAAAACATTTTTCATCAAATTTAGAAATTTCACTGACGTCCCCCCCCCCTCTGGACAGCTTGCTTCGATTTTGGCTTCCAGTGGACGGATTTTGTCGTGCGATAGCTCGTTTGAAAGCTAAGAGTGAGACAAATTCAGTGAAAGAATCGGCTTGTTCCTATCTGTCTTCGTTTAGATGTGAGATGCCATTTAAGATTTTCGGACATTGGCGAAAAACGACAGAGTTAGAATTTGGGACGTTTTGGGCTCTAGCTTCAAAACGAAGCATCGGATGGGAAAACGGATTTCAGATTTGGAATCAGCGTGAAATTCTTTATCTGTATGGTGAGTTTCAAGTCAATCGGAGAGAAAAAATTTTCAACATTTTTCGAAAAAACGACAGAGTTAGAATTTGGGACGTTTTGGTGTGTAGCGCCCAAACGAAGCATCGGATGAGAAAACGGAGGCCAGATTCGGAATCTACGTGAAATTTTGGGTTAGGAAGGATGTTTCCAGCGAAATCGGAGATAAAAAATTTTTCGCTGACGTCCCCCCCCCCTCTGGACAGCTTGCTTCGATTTTAGCTTCCAGTGGACGGATTTTGTCGTGCGATAGCTCGTTTGAAAGCTAAGAGTGAGACAAGTTCAGTGAAAGAATCGGCTTGTTCCTATCTGTCTTCGTTCAAAAGTTAGAGCGGTTACAAGATTTTAGGTCGGAGCTCGCTTACCTGAAAAAATCCTAAGTGTCAGAGTGACTTTGTATGGGTAAAATTTTGAAAATTTTCCAAAGTGTGGAATTTCGACCTGGGACCGTCACCAAAACATTTTTCATCAAATTTAGAAATTTCACTGACGTCCCCCCCCCCTCTGGACAGCTTGCTTCGATTTTGGCTTCCAGTGGACGGATTTTGTCGTGCGATAGCTCGTTTGAAAGCTAAGAGTGAGACAAATTCAGTGAAAGAATCGGCTTGTTCCTATCTGTCTTCGTTTAGATGTGAGATGCCATTTAAGATTTTCGGACATTGATGAAAAACGACAGAGTTAGAATTTGGGACGTTTTGGGCTCTAGCTTCAAAACGAAGCATCGGATGGGAAAACGGATTTCAGATTTGGAATCAGCGTCAGATTCTTTATCTATATGGTGAGTTTCATGTCAATCGGAGAGTTTCAAGTCATCGGCGAGAAAAATTTTCAACATTTTTCGGAAAAACGACAGAGTTAGAATTTTTGCGATGGCTGCCTACTGTAGAGCCAAAACGAAGCATCGGATGGGAAAACGGAGGCCAGATTCGGATTCAGCGTCAAATTCTACATGGAAATGGTGTATTTCCAGCTCAATCGGAGCACTAGAACCGGAGATAGACGGGATTTTTAGTGTTTGGATGATGGGTATTACGTCATCAGCTGATCGCCACACACTATATAAGCTGGGAACCAACGGAGACTTGTCATTTAGAGGAGAACGACTGTCAGAGGTAGGTCGTCTCTCTGAGCTCCGATGATAGCTTCGGACATTCCAAATTCCAAGTTTCTGTAAGAAACCGACTTAGAAAATTTCATTGCTGATATCAGCTAAGGCGTCAGACTTAGAGGTTCGCCAGGAGATGGCCTTCGTCTCCAGGCCATAAAAGACTCCAAAACTTTAAAGGCTCGTAACTTTGCTTCTACAAGTCCGTTTGACTTGATTCAAAAAAGGTTCGGTCGCTATTGACCTGCCCTAAGTGATGGACTACTTATAAAATTTCATAAGTAGTGCTAAAAAGTTGAAAATTTTAAATTCACTAGTTTTGGAGGTTTTCTGGGGTTTTCGACCCTGCTGAAGTCAATGAAAGCATTTTTAATGATGTCTGAGCCAGTCTTCTCATGGTATAAGCGGCTTTTCACTGAAAGCGAGCAAGACACGGAGAGTTTTGCTGTAATATTCCACTGACAGGGTGTTCCTTCGGGACGGCGGACGATGCCGTAGTGATAAGTGTGGCAAGGGAATGTGTCATATTTAAGACCGTAACCGCTGGGACAACTCATGTCTCATGTTGGGCATTTGACACAGCTCTCAACGTAGCACTTTGAACGCCAATCGGTTGAGTCTTAGCTATCTTGTCATGGGTGGCCTCTAAACATCTCCATTGCAAAACGCTGGTGAATCAAGCTCTCTACGGCTTGCTATCAAGCTGATCAAAGCAACAACTTGGGATGTTTCCTCAAGGTTTTCAAGTATGCGAAGTTCAAATCTGCTATCAGATTTCAAATTCAACTAAGACTAAGGCAGCTTTGAGGGGTTAGATCCCAGCTACTGTTCACTACCTTTGACTCGGCGTTCCTGTTACCACTTCGGGGCAGTGACAATGATGTCTTCAGCTGTAAAGAGCGGGTATCGGGGAAGATCTCTCACTTCCCTAGTGATCAGTACAAGGCCTTCGGGCTGTCGACGGGATCGAGTGCCACTCACTACACTCAAATCTATCATTCCTCACTAAGTGTAAATTACTGACTATACATTTGTCCTGCTATCAGGTTATTTTTGACTTGCTATCTAGTTGAATAGTCTCTTGCTATCAAGAGATTCACTTCTACTCATAAAGCACATCATCGCTGTAATACCTCCTTTGCTCGAGCGTTCCTTCGGGACGGCGGGTACTGCCGTAGAGGGATTGTGTTGCACGGGTTGTTCGTCGTTTGTTAGACCGAAACCTCTGAGCCGTTGCTCATGTTGGGCGTTCGACTTCATACTCAACGTGACGCTTTCTCTCGCCAGGTCAGAGTACTTCAGCCATTCGACAAAGGTTAGTCTTTATGATATGGAGTAGAGTGAAATGTAATTCATTAGATGTCCCTTCAATGATTGCTCCCATGATAAACGTTGATGAGACAAATGAAATGATTCTCATCTTCCCTTTTCAATGATTGAAATCTACTAACACACTACCGTATAATCGGCCACTATGGGGCAAGACATGATAGAGCCTTCAATGCGCTTTGCCCTGGGCAGTCTTTAGACTGGCGAATACTATCATTAAGTTGAATCTGCTATCAGTCAACTTGAACGTTGCGTCGCATTAGAGGGGTATATAAACCACTGCCTCTCATTTCATTTCAATCATGCAGACGCCGAACAGTCAAGTCAGCTCTCCTCGCGGACCGCAGTTAAGGCCGCGAAATTTATTTGAGGAGTTTGTCAGGCTAGAGGAGCAAGACAGAGTTTTTAATAATCTTGCTCGGATTGGCAATCCGATGACAGCAACTGCTGTCAATCCAACGGAATGGCGCTACATTCCACTTTTTAGCCATGTACCAGTTAGTGTGGAAGTCGACAGTGCTACCAAAGAGAGAGTCAAAGACTCTCTCAGTAGAATTGGTAGGGTGTAAGATGACATTACTCCCGAGAACGAACCATCGGCTCTCTTAAGGGCCACCATGGGGCAAGACATGATAGAACCTCCTCGCGGTTTGCCCTGGGCAGTCTTCGGACTGGCGAATACTATCATTAAGTTGAATCTGCTATCAGTCAACTTGAACGTTGCAAATGAAGTTCGGTGTAATACTTCCTTTCGACGGGCGTTCCTGTAAAGGGCGGCGGTGAAACCCGTAGCTATGTATACCGCAAGGGACATTCGGCAATGGTCAATCTTGTTAAACCTCTCTGCGTCATGTTTGCAAGTGATTGCCTCTGTCTCAACGTAGTATGCATTCGCGCCAGGGCGACATTTAGCCAACTGTCGAAGGTTGCCTAAAACTTTCCATTGCATACGTTATGAGAACCATGAGTTCTACCTGTCTCTATCAATGAGACGAATTGATGAATGGAATGAAATGGGAGGACACTCACGCGCCACACGCAACATAACACACTTCTCTCTTTCGTAGTCTAACAAGCTCTTTACACATGGATCGCAGTCGATTGCTATCCCTGTATCAGAAGTGTAAGCTATCTTAATTTTATTTGACACTATTTCATCTATCATCATCATCGCCCATATGAAATGTTTTAAGATTTACAAGTTAGAAATAAAGTTTCAATAGTGTATGCGTTAGAAATAAAGGTGTAACTGTTTGTAAAAATAAGATCGCAAGATTTACTAGTTTACAAGTTAGACTAAGTGTAAATTAAAAATAAAATTATAACTGTTCACGTGTTAAAGCGTTGATGCAACGATGAACAATTAATAAGCTGAAAAGTTTTAGATTCACTTTAACATTATCATATGTTTACAGATAGAAATGTATTACAGCAAAGCTACTTCATGAGTTAGTTTGCCAGGAGTGTATCATCTCAAACTTTTACTCGGGCGACATTTAGCCAACTGTCGAAGGTTGCCTAAAACTTTCCATTGCATACGTTATGAGAGCCATGAGTTCTACCTGTCTCTATCAATGAGACGAATTGATGAATGGAATGAAAGGGAGGACACTCACGCGCCACACGCAATATAACACACTTCTCTCTTCCGTAGTCTAACAAGCTCTTTACACATGGATCGCAGTCGATTGCTATCCCTGTATCAGAAGTGTAAGCTATCTTAATTTATTTGACACTATTTCATCTATTATCATCATCGTCCATATGAAATGTTTTAAGATTTACAAGTTAGACTAAGCGTTCTACTATTTGTAAATGAAAGATATAGTTTCAACAGTTTACAGATTGAAAATAAAGTTTCAATAGTGTGTGTGTGTGTGTATGTTAAGAATAAAGTTTTATCTGTTTGTATGTTAGAAATAGAATGAAGTTTCACAGTTTACAAGTTAAGAATAAAGTTCTATCTGTTTATATGTTAGAAATAAAATAAAGTTTCAATAGTTTGCAAGTTAAAAATAAAGTTTCAACCGTTTACAAGTTTTAAAATAAAGTTTAAATAGTGTGCAAGATAAAAAATAAAGTTTGAACAGTTTACAAGCTGAAATAAAGTTTTAATAGTGTACACGTTGGAAATAAAGTTTTAATAGTTTATGTGCTTCAAAATAGAGTTATAACAGTTTATATGTTAGAAATAAAATGAAGTTTCATCAGTTTACAAGTTAAGAATAAAGTTCTATCTGTTTGTCTGATAGAAATAAAACAAAGTTTCAACCGTTTACAAGTTAAAAATAAAGTTTCAACAGTTTACAAGTTAAAATTAAAGCTTCAACAATTACAAGTTAAAAATAAAACTTCAAAAGTTTACCAGTTAGAAGTTTCATCAGTTTACAAGTCAAAATAAAGTTTCAACAGATTATAAGTTAAAAGAAAAGTTCCAATAGTATGTGCATTAGAAATAACGTTTCAGCTGTTTGTATGTTAGAAATAAGATAAAGTTTCAATTGTGTGTACGTTAGAAATAAAGTTCTATCTGTTTCTATGATAGAAATAAAACAAAGTTTCAACCGTTAACAAGTTAAAAATAAAGTTTCAAGAGTTTACAAGTTAAAACTAATGTTTCAATAGTGTATGTATGTTAAGAATAAAGTTAGAACAGTTTACAAGCTGAAATAAAGTTTTAATAGTGTACACGTTGGAAATAAAGTTTTAATAGTTTATGTGCTTCAAAATAGAGTTATAACAGTTTATATGTTAGAAATAAAGTTTCAACAGTCTACAAGTTAAAAATAAAATTATAACTGTTTCAAGAGTTTACAAGTTAGAAATTAAGTTTCAATGGTGTATGCGTTAGAAATAAAGTTTTAGCTGTTTGTATATCAAAATAAAGTTTCAAGAGTTTACAAGTTAGAAATAAAATGAAGGTTCACCAGTTTACAAGTTAAGAATGAAGTTCTATCTGTTTGTATGTTAGAAATAAAACAAAGTTTCAACCGTTAACAAGTTAAAAATAAAGTTTAAGAGTTACAAGTTAAAACTAATGTTTCAATAGTGTGTGTATGTTAAGAATAAAGTTTTATCTGTTTGTATGTTAGAAATAGAATGAAGTTTCACCAGTTTACAAGTTAAGAATAAAGTTCTATCTGTTTATATGTTAGAAATAAAATAAAGTTTCAATAGTTTGCAAGTTAAAAATAAAGTTTCAACCGTTTACAAGTTTTAAAATAAAGTTTAAATAGTGTGCAAGATAAAAAATAAAGTTTGAACAGTTTACAAGCTGAAATAAAGTTTTAATAGTGTACACGTTGGAAATAAAGTTTTAATAGTTTATGTGCTTCAAAATAGAGTTATAACAGTTTATATGTTAGAAATAAAATGAAGTTTCATCAGTTTACAAGTTAAGAATAAAGTTCTATCTGTTTGTCTGATAGAAATAAAACAAAGTTTCAACCGTTTACAAGTTAAAAATAAAGTTTCAACAGTTTACAAGTTAAAATTAAAGCTTCAACAATTACAAGTTAAAAATAAAGTTTCAAAAGTTTACCAGTTAGAAATAAAGTTTCATCAGTTTACAAGTCAAAATAAAGTTTCAACAGATTATAAGTTAAAAGAAAAGTTCCAATAGTATGTGCATTAGAAATAACGTTTCAGCTGTTTGTATGTTAGAAATAAGATAAAGTTTCAATTGTGTGTACGTTAGAAATAAAGTTCTATCTGTTTCTATGATAGAAATAAAACAAAGTTTCAACCGTTAACAAGTTAAAAATAAAGTTTCAAGAGTTTACAAGTTAAAACTAATGTTTCAATAGTGTATGTATGTTAAGAATAAAGTTAGAACAGTTTACAAGCTGAAATAAAGTTTTAATAGTGTACACGTTGGAAATAAAGTTTTAATAGTTTATGTGCTTCAAAATAGAGTTATAACAGTTTATATGTTAGAAATAAAGTTTCAACAGTCTACAAGTTAAAAATAAAATTATAACTGTTTCAAGAGTTTACAAGTTAGAAATTAAGTTTCAATGGTGTATGCGTTAGAAATAAAGTTTTAGCTGTTTGTATATCAAAATAAAGTTTCAAGAGTTTACAAGTTAGAAATAAAATGAAGGTTCACCAGTTTACAAGTTAAGAATGAAGTTCTATCTGTTTGTATGTTAGAAATAAAACAAAGTTTCAACCGTTAACAAGTTAAAAATAAAGTTTTAAGAGTTACAAGTTAAAACTAATGTTTCAATAGTGTGTGTATGTTAAGAATAAAGTTTTATCTGTTTGTATGTTAGAAATAGAATGAAGTTTCACCAGTTTACAAGTTAAGAATAAAGTTCTATCTGTTTATATGTTAGAAATAAAATAAAGTTTCAATAGTTTGCAAGTTAAAAATAAAGTTTCAACCGTTTACAAGTTTTAAAATAAAGTTTAAATAGTGTGCAAGATAAAAAATAAAGTTTGAACAGTTTACAAGCTGAAATAAAGTTTTAATAGTGTACACGTTGGAAATAAAGTTTTAATAGTTTATGTGCTTCAAAATAGAGTTATAACAGTTTATATGTTAGAAATAAAATGAAGTTTCATCAGTTTACAAGTTAAGAATAAAGTTCTATCTGTTTGTCTGATAGAAATAAAACAAAGTTTCAACCGTTTACAAGTTAAAAATAAAGTTTCAACAGTTTACAAGTTAAAATTAAAGCTTCAACAATTACAAGTTAAAAATAAAGTTTCAAAAGTTTACCAGTTAGAAATAAAGTTTCATCAGTTTACAAGTCAAAATAAAGTTTCAACAGATTATAAGTTAAAAGAAAAGTTCCAATAGTATGTGCATTAGAAATAACGTTTCAGCTGTTTGTATGTTAGAAATAAGATAAAGTTTCAATTGTGTGTACGTTAGAAATAAAGTTCTATCTGTTTCTATGATAGAAATAAAACAAAGTTTCAACCGTTAACAAGTTAAAAATAAAGTTTTAAGAGTT
Organism: Prostheceraeus crozeri; assembly: GCA_907163375.1. Lineage (NCBI taxonomy): Eukaryota > Metazoa > Platyhelminthes > Polycladida > Euryleptidae > Prostheceraeus > Prostheceraeus crozeri. Next base: position 101,505 of record CAJQUW010000244.1, on the reverse strand, counting down.
TACAAGTTAAAACTAATGTTTCAATAGTGTGTGTATGTTAAGAATAAAGTTTTATCTGTTTGTATGTTAGAAATAGAATGAAGTTTCACCAGTTTACAAGTTACGAATAAAGTTCTATCTCTTTAAGTTTATAAGTTAAGAATAAAGTTCTATCTGTTTATATGTTAGAAATAGAATGAAGTTTCACCAGTTTACAAGTTAAGAATAAAGTTCTATCTGTTTATATGTTAGAAATAAAATAAAGTTTCAACAGTCTACAAGTTAAAAATAAAATTATAACTGTTTCAAGAGTTTACAAGTTAGAAATTAAGTTTCAATGGTGTATGCGTTAGAAATAAAGTTTTAGCTGTTTGTATATCAAAATAAAGTTTCAAGAGTTTACAAGTTAGAAATAAAATGAAGGTTCACCAGTTTACAAGTTAAGAATGAAGTTCTATCTGTTTGTATGTTAGAAATAAAACAAAGTTTCAACCGTTCCGTTAACAAGTTAAAAATAAAGTTTTAAGAGTTACAAGTTAAAACTAATGTTTCAATAGTGTGTGTATGTTAAGAATAAAGTTTTATCTGTTTGTATGTTAGAAATAGAATGAAGTTTCACCAGTTTACAAGTTAAGAATAAAGTTCTATCTGTTTATATGTTAGAAATAAAATAAAGTTTCAATAGTTTGCAAGTTAAAAATAAAGTTTCAATAGTTTACAAGTTTTAAAATAAAGTTTAAATAGTGTGCAAGATAAAAAATAAAGTTTGAACAGTTTACAAGCTGAAATAAAGTTTTAATAGTGTACACGTTGGAAATAAAGTTTTAATAGTTTATGTGCTTCAAAATAGAGTTATAACAGTTTATATGTTAGAAATAAAATGAAGTTTCATCAGTTTACAAGTTAAGAATAAAGTTCTATCTGTTTGTATGATAGAAATAAAACAAAGTTTCAACCGTTTACAAGTTAAAATAAAGTTTCACCAGTGTACAAGTTAGAAATAAAGTTTCAATAGTGTATATGTTAGAAATAAAGTTTTAGCTGTTTGTATATGAAAAACTAAGTTTCAAGAGTTTACAAGTTAAAAAATAAAGTTTCAATGGTGTATACGTTAGAAATAAAGTTTTAGCTGTTTGTATATCAAAATAAAGTTTCAAGAGTTTACAAGTTAGAAATAAAGTTTCAACAGTGTGCACGTTAAGAATAAAGTTTCAATAGTGTGTATGTTAAGAATAAAGTTCTATCTGTTTATATGTTAGAAATAAAAATGAAGGTTCATCAGTTTACAAGTTAAGAATAAAGTTTTATCTGTTTGTATGTTAGAAATAAAATAAAGTTTCGACCGTTAACAAGTTAAAAATAAAGTTTCAGATTAAAATAAAGTTTCAATAGTGTGTATGATGGAAATAAAGTTTAAGCGCTTTGTGCGTCAGAAATAAAGTTTCAACCGTTTACAAGTTAAAAATAAAGTTTCAACAGTGTGTACGTTAAGAATAAAGTTCTATCTGTTTATATGTTAGAAATAAAAATAAAGGTTCACCAGTTTACAGGTTAAGAATAAAGTTTTATCTGCTTGTATGTCAGAAATGAAATAAAGTTTCACCAGTTTAAAAGTTAAGAATAAAGTTTCAATAGTGTGTATGTTAGAAATAAAGTTTCAATAGTGTGTATGTTAAGAATAAAGTTCTATCTGTTTATATGTTAGAAATAAAAATGAAGGTTCACCAGTTTGCAAGTTAAGAATAAAGTTTTATCTGCTTGCATGTCAGAAATGAAATAAAGTTTCACCAGTTTAAAAGTTAAGAATAAAGTTTCACCAGTTTAAAAGTTAAGAATAAAGTTTCAATAGTGTGTATGTTAAGAATAAAGTTCTATCTGTTTATATGTTAGAAATAAAATGAAGTTTCAATAGTGTGTATGTTAAGAATAAAGTTCTATCTGTTTATATGTTAGAAATAAAATGAAGGTTCACCAGTTTACAAGTTAAGAATAAATTTTATCTGCTTGTATGTTAGAAATAAAATAAAGTTTCACCGATTTACAAGTTAAAAAATAAAGTTTCAATAGTTAACACGTTAAAAATAAAGTTTCAATAGTGTGTATGTTAAGAATAAAGTTCTATCTGTTTGTATATTAGAAAGAAAATGAAGGTTCATCAGTTTACAAGTTAATAATAAAGTTTTATCTGTTTGTATGTTAGAAATAAAACATAGTTTCAACCGTTGACAAGTTAAAAATAAAGTTTCAATAGTTTGCGAGTTAAAACTAATGTTTCAATAGTGCGTATGTTAAGAATAAAGTTTTATCTGTTTGTATGTTAGAAATAAAATGAAGCTTCGCCAGTTTACAAGTTTAGAATAAAGTTTTATCAGCTTGTATGTTAGAAATAAAATGAAGTTTCACCAGTTTACAAATTAAAAATAAAGTTTCAATAGTGTGTATGTTAGAAATAAAGTTTCAACCGTTTACAAGTTAAAATAAAGTTTCAACAGTGTCTACGTTAGAAATAAAGTTTTATCTGTTTGTAAAGTTCGATCGTAGGATTTACTAGTTTGCAAGTTAGACTCAGCATTCTACTAGTTGTAAATGAAAATAACGTTTCAACAGTTTACAGATTAAAATAAAGTTTCAATAGTGTGTATGATGGAAATAAAGTTTAAGCGCTTTGTGCGTTAGAAATAAAGTTTCAGCCGTTGACAAGTTAAAAATAAAGTTTCAACAGTGTGTACGTTAGAAATAAAGTTTCAACAGTTTACAAGTTGAAAAATAAAGTTTCAACAGTGTGTACGTTAGAAATAAATGAAAGTAAGAACTTCATCGTATGAGTATTCAAAGCATGTTTTGTAAATCAAATGTGTGTAGTCCTGACATGATAGAATCGCGTTAGAAATAAAGTTTCAGCCGTTTACAAGTTAAAGATAAAGTTTCAACAGTGTGTACGTTAGAAATAAAGTTTTAGCTGTTTATATGTTAGAAACAAAATAAAGTTTCACAGTTTACAAGTTGAAAAATAAAGTTTCAACAGTGTGTACGTTAGAAATAAATGAAAGTAAGAACTTCATCGTATGAGTATTCAAAACATGTTTTGTAAATCAAATGTGTGTAGTCCTGACATGATAGAATACAAGCAGATAAAACTTTATTCTTAACCTGTAAACTGGTGAACCTTTATTTCATTTCTGACATACAAGCAGATAAAACTTTATTCTTAACGTACACACTGTTGAAACTTTATTTTTAACTTGTAAACGGTTGAAACTTTATTTCTGACGCACAAAGCGCTTAAACTTTATTTCCATCATACACACTATTGAAACTTTATTTTAATCTGAAACTTTATTTTTAACTTGTTAACGGTCGAAACTTTATTTTATTTCTAACATACAAACAGATAAAACTTTATTCTTAACTTGTAAACTGATGAACCTTCATTTTTATTTCTAACATATAAACAGATAGAACTTTATTCTTAACATACACACTATTGAAACTTTATTCTTAACGTGCACACTGTTGAAACTTTATTTCTAACTTGTAAACTCTTGAAACTTTATTTTGATATACAAACAGCTAAAACTTTATTTCTAACGTATACACCATTGAAACTTTATTTTTTAACTTGTAAACTCTTGAAACTTAGTTTTTCATATACAAACAGCTAAAACTTTATTTCTAACATATACACTATTGAAACTTTATTTCTAACTTGTACACTGGTGAAACTTTATTTTAACTTGTAAACGGTTGAAACTTTGTTTTATTTCTATCATACAAACAGATAGAACTTTATTCTTAACTTGTAAACTGATGAAACTTCATTTTATTTCTAACATATAAACTGTTATAACTCTATTTTGAAGCACATAAACTATTAAAACTTTATTTCCAACGTGTACACTATTAAAACTTTATTTCAGCTTGTAAACTGTTCAAACTTTATTTTTTATCTTGCACACTATTTAAACTTTATTTTAAAACTTGTAAACTATTGAAACTTTATTTTTAACTTGCAAACTATTGAAACTTTATTTTATTTCTAACATATAAACAGATAGAACTTTATTCTTAACTTGTAAACTGGTGAAACTTCATTCTATTTCTAACATACAAACAGATAAAACTTTATTCTTAACATACACACACTATTGAAACATTAGTTTTAACTTGTAACTCTTAAAACTTTATTTTTAACTTGTTAACGGTTGAAACTTTGTTTTATTTCTAACATACAAACAGATAGAACTTCATTCTTAACTTGTAAACTGGTGAACCTTCATTTTATTTCTAACTTGTAAACTCTTGAAACTTTATTTTGATATACAAACAGCTAAAACTTTATTTCTAACGCATACACCATTGAAACTTAATTTCTAACTTGTAAACTCTTGAAACAGTTATAATTTTATTTTTAACTTGTAGACTGTTGAAACTTTATTTTATTTCTAACATATAAACAGATAGAACTTTATTCTTAACTTGTAAACTGGTGAAACTTCATTCTATTTCTAACATATAAACAGATAGAACTTTATTCTTAACTTATAAACTTAAAGAGATAGAACTTTATTCGTAACTTGTAAACTGGTGAAACTTCATTCTATTTCTAACATACAAACAGATAAAACTTTATTCTTAACATACACACACTATTGAAACATTAGTTAAACTTGTAAACTCTTAAAACTTTATTTTTAACTTGTTAACGGTTGAAACTTTGTTTTATTTCTAACATACAAACAGATAGAACTTTATTCTTAACTTGTAAACTGATGAAACTTCATTTTATTTCTAACATATAAACTGTTATAACTCTATTTTGAAGCACATAAACTATTAAAACTTTATTTCCAACGTGTACACTATTAAAACTTTATTTCAGCTTGTAAACTGTTCTAACTTTATTCTTAACATACATACACTATTGAAACATTAGTTTTAACTTGTAAACTCTTGAAACTTTATTTTTAACTTGTTAACGGTTGAAACTTTGTTTTATTTCTATCATAGAAACAGATAGAACTTTATTTCTAACGTACACACAATTGAAACTTTATCTTATTTCTAACATACAAACAGCTGAAACGTTATTTCTAATGCACATACTATTGGAACTTTTCTTTTAACTTATAATCTGTTGAAACTTTATTTTGACTTGTAAACTGATGAAACTTTATTTCTAACTGGTAAACTTTTGAAACTTTATTTTTAACTTGTAATTGTTGAAGCTTTAATTTTAACTTGTAAACTGTTGAAACTTTATTTTTAACTTGTAAACGGTTGAAACTTTGTTTTATTTCTATCAGACAAACAGATAGAACTTTATTCTTAACTTGTAAACTGATGAAACTTCATTTTATTTCTAACATATAAACTGTTATAACTCTATTTTGAAGCACATAAACTATTAAAACTTTATTTCCAACGTGTACACTATTAAAACTTTATTTCAGCTTGTAAACTGTTCAAACTTTATTTTTTATCTTGCACACTATTTAAACTTTATTTTAAAACTTGTAAACGGTTGAAACTTTATTTTTAACTTGCAAACTATTGAAACTTTATTTTATTTCTAACATATAAACAGATAGAACTTTATTCTTAACTTGTAAACTGGTGAAACTTCATTCTATTTCTAACATACAAACAGATAAAACTTTATTCTTAACATACACACACTATTGAAACATTAGTTTTAACTTGTAACTCTTAAAACTTTATTTTTAACTTGTTAACGGTTGAAACTTTGTTTTATTTCTAACATACAAACAGATAGAACTTCATTCTTAACTTGTAAACTGGTGAACCTTCATTTTATTTCTAACTTGTAAACTCTTGAAACTTTATTTTGATATACAAACAGCTAAAACTTTATTTCTAACGCATACACCATTGAAACTTAATTTCTAACTTGTAAACTCTTGAAACAGTTATAATTTTATTTTTAACTTGTAGACTGTTGAAACTTTATTTCTAACATATAAACTGTTATAACTCTATTTTGAAGCACATAAACTATTAAAACTTTATTTCCAACGTGTACACTATTAAAACTTTATTTCAGCTTGTAAACTGTTCTAACTTTATTCTTAACATACATACACTATTGAAACATTAGTTTTAACTTGTAAACTCTTGAAACTTTATTTTTAACTTGTTAACGGTTGAAACTTTGTTTTATTTCTATCATAGAAACAGATAGAACTTTATTTCTAACGTACACACAATTGAAACTTTATCTTATTTCTAACATACAAACAGCTGAAACGTTATTTCTAATGCACATACTATTGGAACTTTTCTTTTAACTTATAATCTGTTGAAACTTTATTTTGACTTGTAAACTGATGAAACTTTATTTCTAACTGGTAAACTTTTGAAGTTTTATTTTTAACTTGTAATTGTTGAAGCTTTAATTTTAACTTGTAAACTGTTGAAACTTTATTTTTAACTTGTAAACGGTTGAAACTTTGTTTTATTTCTATCAGACAAACAGATAGAACTTTATTCTTAACTTGTAAACTGATGAAACTTCATTTTATTTCTAACATATAAACTGTTATAACTCTATTTTGAAGCACATAAACTATTAAAACTTTATTTCCAACGTGTACACTATTAAAACTTTATTTCAGCTTGTAAACTGTTCAAACTTTATTTTTTATCTTGCACACTATTTAAACTTTATTTTAAAACTTGTAAACGGTTGAAACTTTATTTTTAACTTGCAAACTATTGAAACTTTATTTTATTTCTAACATATAAACAGATAGAACTTTATTCTTAACTTGTAAACTGGTGAAACTTCATTCTATTTCTAACATACAAACAGATAAAACTTTATTCTTAACATACACACACACACACACACTATTGAAACTTTATTTTCAATCTGTAAACTGTTGAAACTATATCTTTCATTTACAAATAGTAGAACGCTTAGTCTAACTTGTAAATCTTAAAACATTTCATATGGACGATGATGATAATAGATGAAATAGTGTCAAATAAATTAAGATAGCTTACACTTCTGATACAGGGATAGCAATCGACTGCGATCCATGTGTAAAGAGCTTGTTAGACTACGGAAGAGAGAAGTGTGTTATATTGCGTGTGGCGCGTGAGTGTCCTCCCTTTCATTCCATTCATCAATTCGTCTCATTGATAGAGACAGGTAGAACTCATGGCTCTCATAACGTATGCAATGGAAAGTTTTAGGCAACCTTCGACAGTTGGCTAAATGTCGCCCGAGTAAAAGTTTGAGATGATACACTCCTGGCAAACTAACTCATGAAGTAGCTTTGCTGTAATACATTTCTATCTGTAAACATATGATAATGTTAAAGTGAATCTAAAACTTTTCAGCTTATTAATTGTTCATCGTTGCATCAACGCTTTAACACGTGAACAGTTATAATTTATTTTTAATTTACACTTAGTCTAACTTGTAAACTAGTAAATCTTGCGATCTTATTTTTACAAACAGTTACACCTTTATTTCTAACATATACACTATTGAAACTTTATTTCTAACTTGTAAACTCTTGAAACTTTATTTTGATATACAAACAGCTAAAACTTAATTTCTAACTTGTAAACTCTTGAAACAGTTATAATTTTATTTTTAATTTACACTTAGTCTAACTTGTAAACTAGTAAATCTTGCGATCTTATTTTTACAAACAGTTACACCTTTATTTCTAACGCATACACTATTGAAACTTTATTTCTAACTTGTAAATCTTAAAACATTTCATATGGACGATGATGATAGATGAAATAGTGTCAAATAAAATTAAGATAGCTTACACTTCTGATACAGGGATAGCAATCGACTGCGATCCATGTGTAAAGAGCTTGTTAGACTACGAAAGAGAGAAGTGTGTTATGTTGCGTGTGGCGCGTGAGTGTCCTCCCATTTCATTCCATTCATCAATTCGTCTCATTGATAGAGACAGGTAGAACTCATGGTTCTCATAACGTATGCAATGGAAAGTTTTAGGCAACCTTCGACAGTTGGCTAAATGTCGCCCTGGCGCGAATGCATACTACGTTGAGACAGAGGCAATCACTTGCAAACATGACGCAGAGAGGTTTAACAAGATTGACCATTGCCGAATGTCCCTTGCGGTATACATAGCTACGGGTTTCACCGCCGCCCTTTACAGGAACGCCCGTCGAAAGGAAGTATTACACCGAACTTCATTTGCAACGTTCAAGTTGACTGATAGCAGATTCAACTTAATGATAGTATTCGCCAGTCCGAAGACTGCCCAGGGCAAACCGCGAGGAGGTTCTATCATGTCTTGCCCCATGGTGGCCCTTAAGAGAGCCGATGGTTCGTTCTCGGGAGTAATGTCATCTTACACCCTACCAATTCTACTGAGAGAGTCTTTGACTCTCTCTTTGGTAGCACTGTCGACTTCCACACTAACTGGTACATGGCTAAAAAGTGGAATGTAGCGCCATTCCGTTGGATTGACAGCAGTTGCTGTCATCGGATTGCCAATCCGAGCAAGATTATTAAAAACTCTGTCTTGCTCCTCTAGCCTGACAAACTCCTCAAATAAATTTCGCGGCCTTAACTGCGGTCCGCGAGGAGAGCTGACTTGACTGTTCGGCGTCTGCATGATTGAAATGAAATGAGAGGCAGTGGTTTATATACCCCTCTAATGCGACGCAACGTTCAAGTTGACTGATAGCAGATTCAACTTAATGATAGTATTCGCCAGTCTAAAGACTGCCCAGGGCAAAGCGCATTGAAGGCTCTATCATGTCTTGCCCCATAGTGGCCGATTATACGGTAGTGTGTTAGTAGATTTCAATCATTGAAAAGGGAAGATGAGAATCATTTCATTTGTCTCATCAACGTTTATCATGGGAGCAATCATTGAAGGGACATCTAATGAATTACATTTCACTCTACTCCATATCATAAAGACTAACCTTTGTCGAATGGCTGAAGTACTCTGACCTGGCGAGAGAAAGCGTCACGTTGAGTATGAAGTCGAACGCCCAACATGAGCAACGGCTCAGAGGTTTCGGTCTAACAAACGACGAACAACCCGTGCAACACAATCCCTCTACGGCAGTACCCGCCGTCCCGAAGGAACGCTCGAGCAAAGGAGGTATTACAGCGATGATGTGCTTTATGAGTAGAAGTGAATCTCTTGATAGCAAGAGACTATTCAACTAGATAGCAAGTCAAAAATAACCTGATAGCAGGACAAATGTATAGTCAGTAATTTACACTTAGTGAGGAATGATAGATTTGAGTGTAGTGAGTGGCACTCGATCCCGTCGACAGCCCGAAGGCCTTGTACTGATCACTAGGGAAGTGAGAGATCTTCCCCGATACCCACTCTTTACAGCTGAAGACATCATTGTCACTGCCCCGAAGTGGTAACAGCAACGCCGAGTCAAAGGTAGTGAACAGTAGCTGGGATCTAACCCCTCAAAGCTGCCTTAGTCTTAGTTAAATTTGAAATCTGATAGCAGATTTGAACTCAGCATACTTGAAAACCTTGAGGAAACATCCCAAGTTATTGCTTTGATCTGCTTGATAGCAAGCCGTAGAGAGCTTGATTCACCAGCGTTTTGCAATGGAGATGTTTAGAGGCCACCCATGACAAGATAGCTAAGACTCAACCGATTGGCATTCAAAGTGCTACGTTGAGAGCTGTGTCAAATGCCCAACATGAGACATGAGTTGTCCCAGCGGTTACGGTCTTAAATATGACACATTCCCTTGCCACACTTATCACTACGGCATCGTCCGCCGTCCCGAAGGAACACCCTGTCAGTGGAATATTACAGCAAAACTCTCCGTGTCTTGCTCGCTTTCAGTGAAAAGCCGCTTATACCATGAGAAGACTGGCTCAGACATCATTAAAAATGCTTTCATTGACTTCAGCAGGGTCGAAAACCCCAGAAAACCTCCAAAACTAGTGAATTTAAAATTTTCAACTTTTTAGCACTACTTATGAAATTTTATAAGTAGTCCATCACTTAGGGCAGGTCAATAGCGACCGAACCTTTTTTGAATCAAGTCAAACGGACTTGTAGAAGCAAAGTTACGAGCCTTTAAAGTTTTGGAGTCTTTTATGGCCTGGAGACGAAGGCCATCTCCTGGCGAACCTCTAAGTCTGACGGCTTAGCTGATATCAGCAATGAAATTTTCTAAGTCGGTTTCTTACAGAAACTTGGAATTTGGAATGTCCGAAGCTATCATCGGAGCTCAGAGAGACGACCTACCTCTGACAGTCGTTCTCCTCTAAATGACAAGTCTCCGTCGGTTCCCAGCTTATATAGTGTGTGGCGATCAGCTGATGACGTAATACCCATCATCCAAACACTAAAAATCCCGTCTATCTCCGGTTCTAGTGCTCCGATTGAGCTGGAAATACACCATTTCCATGTAGAATTTGACGCTGAATCCGAATCTGGCCTCCGTTTTCCCATCCGATGCTTCGTTTTGGCTCTACAGTAGGCAGCCATCGCAAAAATTCTAACTCTGTCGTTTTTCCGAAAAATGTTGAAAATTTTTCTCGCCGATGACTTGAAACTCTCCGATTGACATGAAACTCACCATACAGATAAAGAATCTGACGCTGATTCCAAATCTGAAATCCGTTTTCCCATCCGATACTTCGTTTTGAAGCTAGAGCCCAAAACGTCCCAAATTCTAACTCTGTCGTTTTTCGCCAATGTCCCAAAATCTTAAATGGCATCTCACATCTAAACGAAGACAGATAGGAACAAGCCGATTCTTTCACTGAATTTGTCTCACTCTTAGCTTTCAAACGAGCTATCGCACGACAAAATCCGTCCACTGGAAGCCAAAATCGAAGCAAGCTGTCCAGAGGGGGGGGACGTCAGTGAAAATTTTTTCTCTCCGATTGAGCTGGAAATACACCATTTCCATGTAGAATTTGACGCTGAATCCGAATCTGGCCTCCGTTTTCCCATCCGATGCTTCGTTTTGGCTCTACAGTAGGCAGCCATCGCAAAAATTCTAACTCTGTCGTTTTTTCGAAAAATGTTGAAAATTTTTTCTCTCCGATTGACTTGAAACTCACCATACAGATAAAGAATTTGACGCTGATTCCAAATCTGAAATCCGTTTTCCAATCCGATGCTTCGTTTTGAAGCTAGAGCCCAAAACGTCCCAAATTCTAACTCTGTCGTTTTTCACCAATGTCCCAAAATCTTAAATGGCATCTCACATCTAAACGAAGACAGATAGGAACAAGCCGATTCTTTCACTGAATTTGTCTCACTCTTAGCTTTCAAACGAGCTATCGCACGACAAAATCCGTCCACTGGAAGCCAAAATCGAAGCAAGCTGTCCAGAGGGGGGGGGGACGTCAGCGAAAAATTTTCTCTCTCCGATTGCTTTCAAATTCACCATACAGATGCAGAATTTCACGCTGAATCCGAATCTGGCCTCCGTTTTCCCATCCGATGCTTCGTTTTGGCTCTACACACCAAAACGTCCCAAATTCTAACTCTGCCGAAAATTTGAAGAAACAGTTTTTCTCGCCGATTGAGCTGGAAATCACATCACAGATGCAGAATTTGACGCTGAATCCGAATCTGGCCACCGTTTCACCATCCAAGACAACCTAGGCGGTCGCCCATGTCAACCTAGACGGTCGCCACGTCAACCTAGACGGTCGCCCACGTCAACCTAGACGGTCGCCCAAGTCAACCAGGCGGTCGGACCAACTCACTCGAGTCTCACACTCTGACGTTCCAGAGGGGGGGGAGGGGGAGGGGAGGGGGAGGGGAGGGGGAGGGGAGGGGGAGGGGGGGGAGTCAGCGAACATGTTGTGAACCAACCTGGCCGGCACACCACGACAGACCACAACCTCTGTCGTTCCAGAGGGGGGGGAGGGGGAGGGGGAGGGGGGGGCGCGCTGTGTTTATTATGGACCTTTTATTACTACTCACGTATAAACGGCGTTGGATTTCCGCTGTGTCTCTACTTCATTCTGAAATCGGGAATTCTATTTCTGGCTTTATAGCTATTCGACTGGCCTTGGTTTCTGTGATTAACGTCGCTTCAAGTGTGAATTTGGTATCGATTTGCTTGTAGCATAGAGTGCTGAACAGTTGGGACTGTCAACTGTAACTTGCCATATCAGCTGTTATCAACACAACGTTCTAAGGACCCTCTATCGCTTGGTTTATTGAATATCGATTATTCTCCACGTGACTGTGACGTACTTCTTACGTGAATTCCTACGATATTCCTAAACACCATCGCTTGTTTGCGTCACAAACGCAACTGAAGGTTGCAGTTGAATTTGCCTACAATAATCATTTGACGGCTGATTATATATTTGACGGATCATTATACAGCGTATGTTGAGATGGCCCCGTCTCCGACCACTAACAAGAAAGTGCTTCGATCAAATTCCGCGTTGCCTTTTACGTTGGATGATATCAAACTTTTGATTGATGCTAGCAGGAAAGAAATTATCGAGTCTTTTGAACTAGACATAGAGAAATTGTCTCATGTCATTGAGACATTGTCTGCAAGGGTAAATGCTGTTGAGCAAGCATATACTGAAATGAAATCTAGACATGAAAGAGTTTCAGATGAGTTGGAACTTCTGAAGTGCAGTCAAGACGTCATTTGTCATAGTATAGCGAATGAGGTTGAGCAGCGATGTTCAAGGCAACAAAATATTATTATCTCTGGTTTAGCAGAATTGCAAAATGGTCAATTACGAGAACGTCAGGAACATGACAAGCTAGAATGCAGAAAGTTGTTTCAGAGTATTGGGGTGGACAACTGCGTAGTGGTTAGTACTACTCGTGTTGGCAAGATAAATGGCAAAAGACTTTTGAAAGTTGTTTGCAAAAATGTTCAATCCAAGTTTGAGGTATTGCGAAAAGCAAAAAGCTTACGAAATGTGGAGGCATTCAAAAACGTGTATCTAAATCCCGATCGTACTGTCACACAGCAACAACAATTGAAGCAACTACAGGTAGAATGTAAACGACGTCGAGATACTGGTGAGGACGTGGTTATTTACAGAGGTGAGGTCATTGGGAGAAATGAAATCTCACATTTTCGAGATCGATCTTAACCCCGAGGAATGATCAGCGTCTTTACCCGTCAATATTTTTGTCCAATATCCAATCACTGCAACCAAAGTATGATGAACTGTGCGTTTTTTCTTCAGCCTTTAAGCCTGCTGTAATAGCAATAACTGAATCGTGGTTAAATGACACTATTTCTGATGCCCAAATTATGCTCCCTCACTATGCCTCCCCTATACGATGTGACCGCGAAGCTAGAAGAGGAGGCGGAGTTTGTGCCTATATTCGTACAGATTTTCAAGTGCAAGAAATTAAATTTGATGATGACATACCTGAATGCATCGAGTGTGTTTGGTTGTACTTCCCTTCATGTAAACTCATATTCTCACTACTATATGTACCGCCAAATTTGAGATCTTGCCAGTACGAGTGCATCATAAATTATATTCTTCGAAATGCAGATATTGCTCTCGATCAATTTCAAGATAGAAAACTCAGTATTGCTGGTGATTTTAATCAGTTACCCTGTAATTCCTTTGAAGAAATTCTTGGATTGAAACAAATAGTGAAATCTCCTACACGTGGTCTATCGGTACTGGACAAAATTTTTCTCGACTGCTCGTTGGTAGCTAGTTATCATTCTGCAAATGTAAGTTCGAATATCGGTAATGCTGACCATATGAGTGTTTTCCTTAAGCCTTCCATCGATGCTCCGTATGACTCTGTTCAATTCCGAAAAGTAATGGATCTTCGAGGCAGCCATGTTGAAGCTTTCAAAGCGAAGTTACACTCGTTTAAATGGGAAACTTTGTACAAATCTGATAGCAATCTTCAAACCAAGTGTGACACGTTTTATAGCGTTATTTCAAGTGCGATGAAAGAAATTCCAGTTACATATGTGGAAATGACTTCAAACGATAAACCCTGGGTTACGCCGATTCTTAAACATCTTATTACCTTAAAACACAATGCTTATCGCTCGCGAAGTTTTGATCTATATCATCACTATAAACAAAAAGTCGAATTTGAGATATGCAATGCGAAGCAAATTTGGTCATTCAAATTGAGAAATTCAAAAAATGGCATCTGGAATATCGTCAATAACACGTTAGGGAAATCGACTGGAAAATATAATAATAATTTGCGATCTATTACGGAGAAATTCGATACATTGACTGAAGCAGCAAATGAGATCAACAACCATTTTGCGAGTATTTTTGTTCCTAGTCCAGATTGGTCACAGCTTCGAAGCAGAACAACCTCACTATCTGTCGCTTGGTCACCATTTGTAGATACTGACATCGTTCTTTCCTACTTACAAAATTTGAAGAAAAGTAAATCGAGTGGCAGTGATGATTTATCTCCCCGCCTCCTATCAGAATGTGCCCTTCTGGTCCATTATCGCATTTGATCAATGTATCAATTCAAGCTGGTTGTGTTCCGAGACAGTGGAAAATTGCAAACATTGCAACTGTGCCGAAAACGAAGAATCCGTCTTTAAGTGATTTGAGGCCAATCTCACTTCTTCCGGTAATGAGCAAGATTCTGGAAAAATCAAGTTTGAAACACATAAAGGAACGCCTTCTTCAATGTTACGGTTACAATCAGTTTGGTTTCAGGCCAGCCTCATCAACGCTTCACGCTCAAATTTATATTCATGAGTTTGTAACTTCTAACTTGGACTTGCCTGAGACGTCAGGTGTTCTTTTGATTTCCTTTGATATGAGTAAGGCATTCGATCGACTTTCCCATGATTCTATAATAGATACTTTGATTCAATTCAGCTTCCCAAAAAAGTTTGTTCACTGGATTTGTGATTATCTTCAGGACAGATGTCAGCGTGTATGTTTAAATAGTCATATTTATAGCTCCATTGTAAACGTGTCTTCTGGAGTGCCACAGGGCTCAATTTTAGGCCCCTATCTGTTTAATGTACAGCTAAGCTCTTTGCGACCTTTTTCGACGTCAGCAAGCATGATCAAATACGCTGATGATACCCTTTCTCATTTTTTTCCCTTTCTCACTCAACCTGCGGCCTCAAAGCGGTGAAAGGGTGAAAACGGAGTCGCAATAAGGCTTTGTCGTCTGAAGCTCATGCTTCTTTGGGTTCTACCTTGTCGGAAAGGTTTATTGTCGGTGGTTTGTGACCGTGCTCCGGCTAACTAGCAGGCTCTGGAATATTATTTTTATTTTACTGGTCATTGAATTTATTTATGTTTGATTAATTTTTCATTCTTTTTCTCCACGTTTGTTTATTTTAAATGTGTGGTAGGCTTCGGCCGTCCCAATTAACACCACTCCCTGGTTTGCGAGATATGAACAGTCATCAGATGTTTCATGTTGTTGAATCAGGTTTATTCACTTATTTGGCTCATTTGTGATCGAACTTCCTTCCACTGCTCTCTTTTGCACTTCCCCATTTGTTGCAGGTTAAGGTGTGACAGATCCAACGTATTCACGGCATACAGGCGTCAGGTAGTTCGAGGGTCCCGAACCCACTGGTAATGCTTTGGGAGGCAGGCCCGGTCAACTGCTCGAAAAAAGGCGGCACAGTTCCACTGCCACGGACATGCGTGGGTAGCTTTACTGAGGGGCTTAGCCCGTGTAGCTGTATCCGGGTCCTCTGTGGCCTACCTGACTTGTACCCATTGGTACGGCAAAGGGGTTCTCATTTGGGTTTCTTCAAGCTTTTGCGACATGAACTGTGCCTATAAGTGTATTGCGTATTTTGCGTATTATTTATTGCAGCTTTGTTGCTATTATTTACGTTTTTCTGATGCCTTCCAAAGTTTCTTGTATCACTTTGTTGTACAGTATAATTTTCGTTTATTTGATTGATATTCTTTGAGAAATTATGAAAATGAGAAAGACACACAAGAAACGTAGTCAAGCCGTCAAGCTCAAAACCCCTCTCATGATCAGCTTCAGCAACGTAAGAGGACTGAGGTGCAATTACGACGACATCAACATCTTCCTGCAAGGTAAGTCACCAGATCTTCTGGCCCTGTCGGAAACCAGATTAGATCCCAGTGTGTCATCAAGCGACGTTACTCCTGATGGATACATATTTCACCGGATGGACAAAGCACCTTGTCATGGTCTTGGAGTCTATGCCAAGACAAGCCTTCCCTTGAGAAGGCTTCGTAGCTCAGAGGATCCAAGGCATGAGTATCTTGCCTTCATTGCGCCGCTGCAGAAGACCACTCTTCTTCTATTTTTCCTATACCGCTCTCCATCAACTAATGCGGACATTTTCAATGTTCTTTCTGACAAGATCGATTCTCTTCTACAAGAGTATCCCAGCGCTGAAGTTGCCGTTTTTGGTGACTTCAACGTGCACAATGTTGACTGGCTTGTGCACTCACGCACCACCGATCTCTCCGGTCAGGCAGCCCAGGATTTCGCTGTCTCTCACAACCTTAGTCAAATTGCCACTTGTCCTACCAGAGTGCCTGACCGAGCTGGGGATACTGGGTATCTCCTTGACCTGTTTCTCACCTCAAATCCAACTTGTTTTTCACACAAGGTTACTTCTCCCCTCGGCACGTCTGATCACTGTGTTATCATAGTTTCTGGCAAACATGTTTGCTCCACATCGTCTGCACCCTTCCATAGAACAGTTTATCAATTCTCCAAAGCAGACTGGTGTGGCTTCCGCACTTTTCTTAGTCAAGTTCAAGCTGAGAATTTGATTCTGAGAGAGAACGTCCACAAGTCGGCGCAAGAACTGACAGAGTGGCTTCAGATAGGGATGTTGGCCTACATTCCTCACCGTACTTTCCAAATGAAGCCTCACTCACAACCTTGGTTTACACCAGAATGTGCAGCTGCAAGTTGCCAGCGTGACCACTTTTTCCATAAGTATAAGCGTGACAGTAGCGCTGGCAATCTTGAATTGTACAAAACCGCACGTAGACATTGCAAGGAAACCATACATCAGGCCAAAAGCCGTTACGCTTTGTATGTACGGAAATCCATTGCTACCCAAAAGCTTGGCTCTAAGGACTTCTGGAGGATTTACAACAGTGTCACCAATAGGAGCAAATCCTCCATCCCAGCACTCCGTCATGCCGAAGTCAGTACTTCTATGGCGACAACCTCAGCAGACAAAGCCGAGCTTCTTTGCAAGGAGTTTGCAAAGAATTCGTCATTAGACGATGGAGGTAGAATTCCACCTCCAATTCCCACGCGCACTGATGAGACAGTTAGTCCTCCTTCAGTCACAGTCCGAAACGTCAAAAAGATCATCGCCGGTCGCGATAGCTCTAAGTCTAGTGGACCAGACGGCATCCAGGTTTCGGTCTTCAAGCATCTCTCATCTGAGCTTTCTCCACTTTTATCTAAACTGTTCAGTAGATGTGTATCCACCGGTGAGTTTCCCTCTTGTTGGAAAGTAGCTTCCGTGGTTCCAGTTCCAAAGAAAGGTTCTGACTCATCTCTTCCATCTAGTTACCGTCCTATCAGCCTGCTTCCAATTGCTGGCAAGATTTTTGAAGCAGTGATTAACCAACACATTGTTAACTTCCTTGAAACTCAGAACCTTCTATCAGAAGAACAGTATGGCTTCAGGCACTCTCGATCAACTGCAGATCTTCTTTCATATGTCACTGAACATGTGAGTCGTGTCCTTGACAGACAAAGTGAGACGAGATCAGTTGCCTTGGATATTTCCAAGGCATTCGATAAAGTCTGGCATCAGGGACTCCTTATGAAGCTAAAGTCCTATGTAGGTGCTGATCAACTCCACAAAACTCTTTTTCTGCTGTTCACTCCCGACCTGACCTATTGAGTAAATTGTGATTGTTTGTGATGTATGCACAGACAAACACTTCAATTTCAATGAATTGAGCGACTCGCTAAAACTCAGCAGAACGACAGCAGTTATGCGTATTGGCGGTTCGACGACTTGTCATGACGCGTTACAATCCAATCATTAGCAAGCAGGCACGTACTGTGAGTCGCTCGAAAAGCTTTTTTGTTCGCACGGCACAGCTTTGGAATCAGCTTTTCCTGACCAATACAATCTTTACATTCAAGAGAGCGTGCGAAATTGGTTGCTGATGGGGGACAGCATTAAACAGATTAAAGGACTGTTTTTTCTTTTATTTACTTAAAGTAATACAATTTATTAGTTTTTGAGAGTCCTCAAAACTGTGTTATCTAAAGAAGATCTGATTACTGTGTATAACTATCCGGAAGCGTTCTCATAGAATTATCTGTGGAAAGGATTGTACTTACTCGCATTTCATTCCATTGTCCGATCGACGTGAGTCAAGAGCCTTGAAGGAATTCAAAGCACTTCTATGTACTGACAGTGTCCTGCATTTCCTCAGTCCTCAGAGATTGACTTTTTCTGGTCATTTGCGGGTACCAATACTGAAGTCTAAATGGAGAGCCTGTTCATTTATTCCATATTGCACTGTATTGTATAACAAACTCTATGCCAAAAAATGCTTTCAAATGTATGTCCAAATGTAAATTTTCTACTTTTACTTGATTCACTTGTGCTATGTTTGATTTTCAATCTTTCTGAATAAAGACGCTTTATTATAATTATTAAGTGCAATTTTTCGGCAACACCAATCAATTAATTACAATCATCCGTTGATATCAATCAATTAATTGCAACCAATTAATTTTTAATCACCTCTGCCTACGATGGTGACGTCATTACAATCAGGGTCTTATTGACTTGTAAATAATATCGTGACCCACGTGCGCACGTTTATTTCATTTAACTGGTTGCCTATGGATATTTAAGTAACGAATCTTGGCTTAACGTTTTGTATTATGTAATAAAAACTATTCTATCAATGCATTGGAATTATTGCATGAGACCAATCAATTAATTGCAACCAATTAATCGCAAACAATTGCAATGCAATTGATTTTTGATCACCACTGATCCCCCATACATTTTTAATCCTTCCGATTCCATCATGCTTGGTTAAACTAAACCAGATCATCCATTGTGTGGAATGTTTAATCAAAGGCATTGTCGCACATCGGGATCGCATTATGCTTTTAATTGCCATATTTCATGAACTGAACTTATTTATTAGTAAAGCTTGTAATTACTTCTTATGCCAACTTTTATAATTTGCGATTCTGTATTAGCCTCGCAGACATTTATCCTTCTTTATTCTTGCAACTGCTTCATCGACTTATAATGAATGCTCTCATCTCACCGACCATGATGATGAGACAATATACTCGTAGATATTATTTATTCATTCATAAATGCAGGCTATTTCACATCCACAAGCTTATGCGATAATCGATGTGAACTGCATGACTCGTTCTTGGTCAATACATGAACTCTTGCATGCTGTACAATAAAAACCTAAGCAGGACCTACACATTATTCACATTATCATTTTACTTTCTTGAATTTTCCCCAAGCGAAGCTAGTTTCAAATTCCAAATTAATTATTGTATATTTTTTCTTGCATGTGCTGCAAATTTATTCAACATTGACTAACACTAATATAGAATATGTAAGTGCAGCTGTGAAACCAGTTATCGATAGTGCAGAAAACTCAATTAAGAATTAGAAGAATACAAAGTCTGCATATTGTTGCGTTGATTGTAATAGTACACCTCAAACTCCATTACATTTTATTTTCTGCAAGTATGTGGATGATACTACATGTACATATACATGTAGGTACATGTACATGTAGTAGGAGAACGCTGCTCACTAGCATGTCATCATGAATTGACATTGTTTTGCAGACGAAAATATGAGGCCTCAATCGTCGATGAAACGAAAGACAAGCAAGGAACCCAGTTCCAGAGAGACTCAGGAGAAGAAGACCAAAATAACTCATTATTTCGGACAGGAACTCTCATCAAACACTTGTTTAAAAGAGGCAGCAATGGAAGCAATTGTGAAAGATTCACGAACACTGAATGACTTTGAAAAGCCCGGGATGAAGGCTTTCTTGCACTCGGCCAAACTCAATCCATCAGGTCTTGACAGACGAAGTATCATGAGAATGATTAGATCTAGATACAAACGTGAGAGAGCAAATCTGAAAAGCCTTCTTGACTGAAAAACATCAATCAGCGTTACAACTGATATGTGGACTTCAAATCAAAGAAAATCCTATATGATAATCACTGTTCATTCCATTTCTGACAACGAAATGAAATCAAGAGTCTTGGATTTTCGGGAATTTGAGACGACACATGACGGTAACAATATTGCGAAGAGAATACGTAAACATTTAGCAAAAATGAACATCACAGAAAAGGTTAGAAATGCAACAACTAATAACGGTGCCAACATTGTCAAAGCATTCAAACTCATGAAAAATGATGGCCTAGCCATAGCGAGGATTCCGTGCTTAGCACACAAATTACATTTAGTTATAACGACAGCTTTGCCTTTGTGGAAGATCTCTCCAAAATCACAGATTTCGAAGTCTGTTTCATCAAGCGATGAGACCGACGATGATGATAGTACAGGTTCTGAAAACAGTGATATTGAAAATGACGTAGATGAATTTCTTGATGAAAGTGATGATGAAGCCACCGGCACCGATGACGACAGAGGAAGTGAAGCAAATCAGCAGATGAAGGACATTTGTGAAGGGATACGAAAAATTAGAAGCTTCTGTAAATTCATTTCGAAATCACCGAAATTTCATGCGATTCTACGGAAAAAGTTGGGAGAGCGCTATGGCAATGATTTCGGAATTCCACACATTGACTGCAGAACTCAATGGAATAGCACATACACCATGATCAATGCTTACTTCGAAGTCAGAAGAGCTATAAGGGATTTCTTGAATGATCAGTATGAGGTGACGTCGAACTCTACATTTTCCGAATTGCTTCTTACAGTATCTGAGTATGAATCCATGAAAAGTTTAATTGATATCCTTCATCCCTTCGAAGCTGCAACACGAATGGTGTCAGGCTCAAAGTTCCCTACACTTCCAGTTGCTCTAACAGTTGTGAAGGGACTTTGCGGAAAATTGACCGTTGATCAAAATGATAATCGCATGGCTGCAGACATCAAAAATAGACTGGTAGCTCGAATAACTTACTACTTTTACGATGATAATGGAAGCGATCTACAACAGGATATCAAGAGACCCTATTATTGGGCTGCTTTCCTATCCCCTACCTATCATGCCACTCTAACAGAGGAGGAACTGTCGACAATAAGAAAAGAAATGGAGCGGGAACTTCTTGCTCAAAAAGACATTTCCGATACACCAAGTGCGCCGTTGGCTGAAAATGATGCAACACCGGTTTCAAATAATAAAACTCTACAGGTGAGATTCATGTACAGTACAAGTACCAGTAGATATACGATATTTTTCACGTCATAGGTTAATTTTGTAATACAGCTAGTAACACAATAAAAGTTTCAAAATCTTCCATGATAGAAAAAGACATTTCATAGGACGATTATCACAAATCTATTATGAGCTCATGCGTAGAATGCATGCATGTTGTCTACATACTCGTGGATTAAAGTCATTTATCTGTGTTCATCATATTTTGATTACAGCGGAGTTGGAATGACAAAACACTCTTTTCTTAGAAAAAGAAAATCATTGGAATTCTTTTCTTTTCAGAAGTGACTCGAATGGGAGAGCGATCCTCTCAATTCTACATGTAGTATTTCAATTTTCTTTAATGATGAGTCATTCAATTGCAGCGCACGACAACAATATAGCCTGCATGGATTTACAGAGTAACATGCTAATGATGGCCTCCAGTATCAACTTTGATTACGAATTAGCCAATATTTAGCTCATTGCATGTAAACTACCTAATTTGACTAGCCTGCATTATCATCGATTCAGATAATCATGAAATGAAAGTTCTTCGCAAAAATTTATGGTTTAAATACTTTTCAGACATTTCTGGATGCGTGTGGATTCGCACTTCCTCAATCAAGGGAAACAACTGTTGATGAAATACAGATGTATGAGATTGCGCTGAAATCTAACTCCCATTCCAACGACATTGATTTTTGGAGCCACTTTGGAAACAAATGCCCAGCATTATCAAGGCTTTCGCTTATGTATCTCACGACTCCGGCAACTTCAGTCCCATCTGAAAGTGGCTTCTCTGTCAGCTCCGCCATACTTACGAAGAGAAGGGGACGCCTGACCAGCTCAAATGCGAAGAAGCTTATGTTCTTGAAAGACAAGATGTTGTGATCTTTGATTAGATGACTGTTCTGAATATAGATTTCGTAACTGAGCCTATTGTTTTTTGTTTTCTTTAAATCTAAATGTGCATCTGCTCATATGTACATTAGCTTTCTCAAAATCGGATCAAATGAACATCAAGACAGTAGGCTACTGTTATTATTTGTTGACTTACTTAATTAATGTTGTGTATCTTCGACAAAATTATCGAGCTTTTTTACTTTTGGATGTGAACATGATCAGTATAATCGAATCACCAACTGCATAGCAAATATAGCTACATGTGTAAGTTCCTGAAATAGGCTTAGACATATTTTTGGAAATATTTGCTGTAGGCCTACAATATCTTTAAGTCAAATTTAAGGAAGGATCAGAGCCTGGGCCGCAATATAGAAATGATGTAGGCTTATGAGCTCAGTTCATCAATAGCCCGTAAAATCAGTGCTTCGAACGCGCTGTGATACCGGGCATAGGCCTACTTTTTCCAGGTATTCATCCGCAATTTTTCAGGATATTCAAGCCTAGATGCAAGTCTCATTTACATTTAGATGAAAACTTTGTTAATTCATTCAAGAATCGTAGCCGTGTCGACCATATTCATTGTGACTATAGGGGGATTCGGGATGGGATCGGATCAGCATCCGTATAGTCTACGCTTATACGTGGTTTAGATCTAGGAAACACGTATCAGGAGCATCCGGAACTTGGATCCTCAACAAATTTTATTGTGACTACGAAATGGGACACTTTTTAGCAGGTTCAATTTGGCCACTACGTTCACTTAAGGCTCAAAAAAAAATATCGAGAAAATTTCGAGAAATGGAAATTTCTCGAAAAAATCGAGATCGAGACAAGACCGAATTGCAAATTTCTTGATCGAGACAAGAAATCAAATTTCTCGATTCTCGCCCATGTTTAATAGAGACAACCGATTACAGTTTTGCGAATCCATTTTTATACATGACAACGAAAACATGGAAGCAGCTTTGTCTTCTTTTCGTCCGGTAAAAAGGCGTCAAAGGACAATCGTTCCTCAACATTGCACGAATAGGATAGACAGCGTGAGATTTCTCTTGACAGTTCTCGAAAAGTCTCTCAAAAGTTACTCTCCGCTTGTCGAAGAAAGAATTTTTGCGGTTGGGACAAGAGCAATCAGCCTGGCAAATTATCCTCTTGCTGCGATTAAAAATTTTGTTAATTATCTTCAGGCAAACGTCATTCAAATCTCCAAATAAGGCAGTTGCATATAGAAGACAAATTTCAATCATAGCATGATAGACTGACCACAATCCGTCATGACTCAAAGACCTCTTCAGCACTTTCAACAGACATATGCGTTTTGAGCATTTTAATTCGATGTATTTGAAATGATTATACCATGATACTATTTGACCATACGCTGAATATCTAAAGAGAGTGGCAACGATTAAGTCAATAAAAGACAGCTGCCCGACTACGGAATCGAACCGAAGGTGAAGACGGGCTCCAACTTTCTTCACATAGGCTACGCGGACGGTACAAAGGGAATGTGACTGAAGGTAGCAGTCATCTCCGTGCCATCGACAGCTTATTGTCCTATTTCTTATTGACAGAATGCTGAAAACATTCATATTGTACCGAGACACCATATCAGCATGCCGTTCGAATACGTCACTGTAGATTGACAACAAAGGTCTGTCTAGTATATTGAATATCTACAGAGAATGATCCAACGATTAAGTCAAGAAAGACACCAACACCCTTGATTCCCGACCACACTCGCCTTACCCAGGAATCGAGCAGAAGTTCGCGGTGGAGACGAACTCGCACCTTCTTCACTAAACCATGCTGACTGTATACAATCGTTGATATCAACAGCCTATTGTTTTGGCTGATCCAAGAGATGATTGGTGGAGACTTTTAGTCTGTTATAGAGCTTTCAGAACTTTTTTGACTTGATATCATTTCTTACTGTTCGAAATCGATGTCCACGATTGCGATTTTAAACATATATTTGGATTATTTATTGGATTATGGATTGGATTAAACATTATTGGATAGACTGCATTTTTCATATTGAATAAATATTTATGCTACGACATCTTTATTTATCTTTCAATTCCAATTGTTGTCTCGTCAAAATCATTTTAATAATAATGAAATATTCAAAGGGCTCCGATTCATGACTGCTGCACGAATTCCACGTACTACACGTGCGAATCAAATTTATTTGTGTGTAACAAAATTGCCATTTCTACAAAAATACAGAATCTTACAGAAATATGTCGAGACTGGAAGCCAGCTAGCCCTGCAAGAAATTGTTACTATAGTATACTGGAAGGATGATGTTGCACGTCATGCAAGTCTCAACTACATCCTATACACATACCGGCCTTTCAAATGAATAAGAAGCCTATGTACAGTACATTGTACAAGCTTACAGATTACAATGACAACTAAAATAGTGAGAACATTTGATCCTCTGTGGATTACGTAATCGCTGTCATTTAAGGAGGTGCGGTTGAGCGGCGATTACGAGACGTGTTGTGCGGTAGCGTAATGGTAGGGACATAGAAATCTCGAAAAAAGCGATTACACAATTCTTGAACGACCCCCAAGCTTATAAATCAATATATTGTTCTTCATTTTACTTAGCTGATACGGACTTTCTCTCATAAGTACAGGAATAAAATTTGGATAATGTTGGAAATTTTCTCTAATGATCTCTTTTGAACAAAATGTGGGCGTTAAAAAACTTGCAACAAAAATTTATAGAACAATTTTTCAATAATTTCAAAAAAAATCACTACTTTTGAGATTCGTTAATTTACTTTGAATTTTTTTGAAGCTAAGTGGTCATTGAAAAGAAAAATCCTGTTTCTTTTAAATAGTATAGATAGCGAATACAAGCGAGATCGGGAAGCATGCTGTAAATGTGCATCAAATTAGAATTTCGCTATTATGGTAACATAAGCTTATGATATGAGCTACAATGCAAGATGAGAGAACATCATAAAATTACATGCATCTAGGCCCAATCGTGAACAATGATAACATTGAATGCACATCCTTCAAATGCAACATGCAAAATGTTCAATTGTGTGACATAATTCCACATAACACTCAATCGTACCCTCGTGGGATAGTTGCAATGTACTGGAATGGAAAATGATTGTCAAACTGTCAAACGAACATTAACCTGTCAACATGGTGCGGTCACAATAGACGTTATTATAGACAAGCATATAGTCTTAATGTGAGTTATGTATGAGACATAGTCATTATACAAGCATTCTACTGTTGCCTTGCGATTTTCATGGAATTTTTGCCCGATTGATATTGGCAGATGTCACTGAATTGCCAAATTTATTGCAATCAAAACACGATTTGAAAAATGTGTCACCTCTAATATAAAATATAATATTGAATGCTAGAGGAAACATGTACAGCAGATTGAGATATCCAAAATACGTAGCCAAAGCTGCTCCAACAAAAAGCCTCTCTGCCTCTGGATATGGTGGTTTCATTGCGGTAGTTATCAAGAAATAGCAGATGGAATTTGGAAGATAGCATATAACATAAAACAGAGACATAAATATAAGATTAAGTGTGACTTTCTTTTGACGTTTGATTTGGGGATCATTTGATAATTCATTGGTAGCAACATTGTTACGTTTCATCATTTTTCTTATTCTAATAATAAGGGCAATATTCATAGAAAGGACAATCAAAACAGGTAACAGGAAAAATCCAATGATTGAATTATATGTTGTAAAATAAGCCGTTACCCATCGATATTGTATTGGAATCCAACATGTCTGTACAGGAAATGTCGCATTGATTAAATAGTAGATCTCAGTGCTTTGCTCAACATAAATCATCAAGACTAATGTAAAAGCAAAATGAACGACGTATGTAATAGCAGCGATAGCAATTGGAGTCTTGAGAGTTGAACTTCTGTATGATATTGGTCGATAGATTGCCCATAACCGATCAAAACTGATGAGGATCAGCATCAAACCAGATGGGCTCCTTGCCATGAAATTTGTTACATAAAAGAATTCACACAGTACAGGATTGGTGATGTAGTCAGCGTAATATGGTAGTGGAATCTTCAAAGCCAAGTATATGTAAACGATGCGAGGATATATTCTGCCGATTGAATCAATGAGGTCAAAAATTGCCATGAGAGTCAAATAGACATGATGTTTCATCCATTTTCTACAATTTTTCAGAAATACTATAATAGTTATCAAATTTGTAACGACACCAAAGGAAATCAAGATTAGTTGTAAAACGCAAACATAAAAATAATTCCCAATGTTATCATTAAAAATCTTCAAATTCACTGAATTCATTAAACGGAGGTTAAAAGGAACGCTAGCTTGATCTTGACTGTTCATACTGTACCAAACTACTTTGGAATGTCTGGTTTTTTCGAAGTAGACTATCAACGTTCGAATATTAAGCTCATAATCACATTGAGTGTCTGAGTTGTATTCTATTATCAACGCAGCATTTTCATTTGCGTATTACAGTTTGCTTGACTTGTCCAATAGAGAAAAAATCGAAAATTAAATCTGTTTGTACATCTGCTCGTGAGATAAATCTATAGAGATCAGAATAGAAGCTCATTTGATGAAGATGTGTTTCTGCCATTATTTAATATTAACCCATAAAGATTGTACCACCTTCGCAATTGCGACAATGTGACATTAAATATATATACTATGAATTCTGCTTAACCATCTAAAGCGATAAATTACAAGGTAAATTACAACAACAATAACATTACATCCGTCACTTTCAGGTTAGATACAACAACTTTTAAATAACGAAATTTATAAGGGGCTGTACAACAATTAAGCAATCGCTTTTTCGACTTATTGAACCCCACCCATATAGCCGGCTCGCAATCGCATCATTGCCCCCTATCGATCTCGTTCCAACTAGATTGAGGCATATTTGTATTGCATTCTCTTCAACTACTAGAAATTATATACACAAAAATAAGTTGCAAGCGCTTTTATTCTCTACATTTGAAAACGATAATGCCTTGCATGAAAGCTTTGGAGCAACTACGACTGGTTACTCGTAATCGAGAAAAGTACTCCCTTGAATTTCTGCAAATCCGTTAGTTAAAAAGGAAAAGAAAAAACGAGCTTTTACTCGACGTTTCGGGTCCAAACCCTTTTTCATAGAATATAAAACAAGCCAAAACACGACTGGATATTTCAATGAAAGCGCTGCCAAGTGTAGGATTAATTATTAAATTACAGCTTTATTCAAAGCACTATAATATTGCAGTCCATATCAAATATGTAAAATGTGCATATAATGCAGCATGACTGTGCAGCGAACCATCCTAGAGGTTATCAAAAATTGATTGCACTGCAATTGATTGCAATTAACTATTCGGAATTTATTGATTTCTGCTATCTGGAAATTGAAAATAATTGATCGATGTCATCGAATAATTGCAATTATAATTGGTGTCAGCCAATAATTGCGATTAATTGATTGAGTGATTTGTGTTGTAATCAGCGATGAGGAGTCGGAGTTCCGGAGCTCTATCATTTTTGCTGGAGTCGTTCCGGACTCCCCCCCCCATAACTAGACCCGAAATATAATACAAACAAAGGAGGCGAGGAGCCAAGTCGTATGCATCCAACTTAAAGCGACATTTGATAAACTTTCATCGAAGATGAGTGATAATTGATACAGCAATTATCAATAAAGATAGGTTCAAGTAAGCCTATAATGATCTATGATGTAGGTTACCAGCTTATTTTCATAAAACTACGCTTTACATACTTGCCAACAGGAGTCGGAGTCCTATAAAAATGATAGGACTTCGCATCCCTGGTTGTAATAGGGAAGTCATCATGACTGATTTACTTGCAATGCTGTCACCACTCAGCATTGTAGGAAAAGCATCTCACTTTCAGCGATTTATTTAGATACTAAGCTTACTGAGAATATCTTGTTCACAACTCATCGGTTTTATACTTTTCGTTTAATTAGAGAAAACATACAAAATTTCATTTCAGCCAAAAACTGCAATCTGTGTCCCATTGGATTTACATGTGTTTTTCTTTTATCCTGTCTGACAAGAACAGGAACTCACGAGAACTCGGCAGACGTGCAGATTCGAAGTAGGCATAGGGTGTACATCATTCTGTGAAAGTCTGACTTTCGGTCTCGTTCCTGCAGAAACTCGTTCTGGCTACCGGACTAATAGGTAGCCTTCAATTGAATGCCATACAGGCTGCTTGAATTTAATAAGCGAAATCCGATAATTTAATATCCGATTGACGCGTGCGCGTAAAGGTGACAAGTTAAGGCCTACATGTAGGCCAGGCCTAGGCATTGCATGTTTTTGACATAACATTTCTTAATTGACTCGCAAGATGAGTATGCTGCAGGGCGCACAACTATTTCCATAATTCATGGATCGATCTATCGAATTCAACGCTGTTATACCTACATGTAGTTTAAACTTAACGATGCCTATTGGAACAGTACGTGTTTAAGTGTCGAAAACTATTTCTCAGGTGGCATGTTAAGGAATGTCGAGCGTGTCTAGCATGTCTTACTAAGTCATAACTTAAGTATCTAGCTTATGCATCTAACCATGTCTATGAATAATATGATGCAAATGTTTACAGGATTCTAGGCAGTAAGTAACTATTTGTTGCATAAAGTACATAGTATCACAATACTGCTGAGATAACCTTTAAAACTCTATTTCATGTACATGTTCTGTTATAGGCACTTACAATCATTCATTCATTTGCTTCAATAATTTATTATCACATTAAAGATGATGCATGAACTTAAGTTTGTAATTGAATTCGACAATTCTCACATCCACCTAAGAATTCAGTGTTATGTATTTCATGTGAGGGGTCTACTCGAATCACTGTCCAAATTGACAGCAAGTTAGTATACGACTTGTAGAGAATGCAGGCCCATATGGCAAAATTCGTTGAGTAATAATGCCAGAGTGAAAAATTCAAAATCAAGATAAGTCTATTCAGTTGACAAATAATTACAGTGAATTGATTGGCATGGCCAAACAATCGCAATTAATTGATTGCTTCCTTTTGCAATCAATATTTATTGATTGCTTGCCCAATATCAATGATAAACTTTTATTCTGAAAGATAATGCAAACACCTCACAGACCTATATGCAAACACATCAAAAAATGGCAAGATAAAGAGAAACAGCTACAAGAGCTAAGAAAGCTCAAGCATAGAAATTACTAAAAAACAATGCTACTCATGGATTTGACGGGGCACGAAAGAGCGGGCTTCAGATACATCGATATCTGTCGGTTCAACTGACAATGTCTTGGATCACAATGTTTATGAGTTCCTCACACAAAGCAATCTTGATCGGAGGAGTGTGAATGAGATCTTCGTGCGCGACCAACTTGTTGTGACTGCTAGATCAAGACAAAGCTTTTCAGACAGTTTAGTTGCGAGCTTTGAGAAGAAATGTTGGTTTTCTCTGCCATATCCTTTCTTTCTTTCTGCCATCTTCTTTTCACTCTCATTTCTTTAAAAGGATGTCGCTAAGGAGTGGCTAATGTGAGTTAAGGCGCGCTGGCTAAAACCCCTGACATCAAAAAATGCCATTACTCCACAATGCAAAAAATCTCTTGCAGCCACATCTAAGCGTGATTCATCGGCTTCATTTGATCGAGCAAGCAAGTTGCTTGCCCAATAATAATTGAAATTATTTGGTTGATCCTTTGGCTGCAATACAGACATATGATCGATTCATGAATGATTCATGCATTTTAAAACATATGATATGCAATAACTTATTGTAGAGGTTAGATTTATATTGTTCCTAATCGAATATAGTTGAACACAAAAGTCTGATCCCGATTTTTATCTCGATTTCTTTCAAATGAGCATGTAGCAAGTAGGCTCAGGTATTAAGGGAAAGAATTTTTTCGTTGATGCATTTAGCATGAATGCATACATGTATTCTTATAAGAATAATGAGAAGAAATAATAATATTATATTTGATAATGATAATAAGCGAATAGTCAGAAAATCATATTCTTGTTATTATCAAAATTTGGAATGGTGCTCTGAAGCACTTGCAGAATTTTATATTCAACTGAATTCTGGACGTTTAATTTAATTGCTTTCACTAATCCCTAACCCTCCATCACTATCAATCTCACAGTCGCTTTATGAGACCCCTATGAGATAATGCTCATTGCACGACCCCTTAATAGTATTTCAATTTGCAAATAGGCCTGTTCTCCGCATATGCGCAGCATAAAATATCTTATAGGGGAAAGCAGTCATAAATGTAATCCTTATTACGATATAATATAAATCAAATATTTCATTATCAGACAAAGATAAATGAAAAAGTTAGTTTATCAAGACATGAAAAACACGGAAGAAGGAAACTCTTGAATACAGCAAAATCCTTCGGATGCTACAAGGGGCTGTCAAATATAGACGTCTCTTGCAATAACTGTATAATGGATCTGAACAGAAGTTTGTTAAATTGATAAATTGATTATCCTCAAGAAATTTCAAAATTGCAATTTTTTATCATCTTATTGGTCTAAAAATGCATAAATAAAACATCTTGGTGTGATTACAGACTGCATCAGCGAAAATTAGATAGACCTATTGTGATAATTTCAAAAATGATCGAAAAATAAGTGATGTTCTCTCCAAAACAGAGATATTTTTCGAATGAATTAACTTTGCAGGCAATTGCTTTTATCGCAGATGATCACCGAACGAACGAATATTTCCACGATTATGTATGCTTTAAACAATGTACTCGCATGCAGTTCTCTGTGGCTCTTGTTTGACTGAACTATCCTGCATAAAAGAATTTGTAAATACAAATACGAAAAACAATAATTTCATTTTAAAAAAAATCTCTAGCAAGCTGCCCAGATTTCGCAACTAGCTGGGGTGCGCAAAAAAATATTTAAAAACCGCAAAATTGAAGCTCTTGAACTCGAGCTGGTTACCACTGAATCATTTGATAACTAAACTGGGTCTTGCAAACATATCCCTTCCCCATTAGCACTTGGCTAATGTACCGAGCATTGGTGCTGAGCCATCAGCGGTCAGTCAAGCAGCAAGATGGTGGCATGTCAAGATGGTCATCCTACAAAATGGTCTTGAAAAAGCTGTCCCACGATTAACTTGTATTATCAACAATTGTTTTTGAACAGCAATATGTAGATTGACTTATAACCGGCATCGCATCACAGTTTGAGATACAACTTGACCGAGCTATTGAGGCAAATTCGAAATCGAAATTGTGTCAATTTCGAGCATTGCTATCCCCTGAGGTTGACTTCTTCAGCTAATTTAACCTGGCTCTTGGCTATTTTGGCAGTTCTCTGGCTGAAAATTGACAATCAAATCCCTAGAAGAAAGGAAAGTGTTCCTTCGTGAAAATGGAATCTGCTACAGACGTTGTGATTCAGCAAAGCACCTCGCGAAAGACTGCCAAATCGAAATCATTTGTAAGGCATGCCAGTCCCGTTCTCACATCGAAACTCTCCATGACTCCGCCCAAACGGATGGAGGGGAGAAGAAAGTTGAAGCCGAAATAAACTCGACGTGCATGCAAATCTGCAAAAACCAAAATCGGACCAACAAATCTATCGCGAAGATTGTTTTGACCAAAATCTATAAGTCAGACAATCCTCAGCTCTCTAAACTTGTATATGCTGTCATTGATGACCAAATCAGTAGGACCCTTGGAGCAACGAAATTGTTCGATTTTTCGGCGAAGACGGAACGGAAATACCCTATACAGTAGCTTCGTGCACCGGGAAAAGTACGAAAATAGGAAGGACAGCATCAGGTTATGCTATAGAAGCATTGAGTCGAATAGAAAGGCTCGCATTACCCGGAATTTTAGAATGCAACGACATTCCGAGTGTGCGCCTTCCATCACGCCCACCTCCGTGATCTTTCTGCCCAGATACCGGATCTGTGAGTTGATGTCAACATCAAACTCTTAATTGGTCGCAATATCACAACAGCTCATCACGTTTTGGACCAGAGAATCGGTCAGAACCACCAACATTGCGCACAGAAAGGGCCTCTAGGCTAGATGATCATAGGAGAAGTGTGCCTAGGGAGGACTCACAGGCATAGAGTAAGTATATAGTAGGTAGAGTCGACTCAGAAAAGTATCTATACAGTGAAATTATATATGAAAAGATTCAGGTTTTTACGGAGATCACATTCTTGTGGTCCAAAAAATTATTTGAGCAGTTTTTAAAAACTAATTTTTTGCAAATTTAAATACTACCGACATGATATCCCTTTATAAGTAGCATGAAACAAGTTGGATATCAAAATGAATGAATATTTGCTAACAAGCAGCTTAATTAAGCGAAAATTAAGCTGATGACCAAGGAAATTTCATGAGCTGAACAATAAGTGTTCAAGGAAAAGTTGAGATCTTATTGAGAGCTTCTTGGCTGCGATGTCATGATTTTTAATTCAATTTCCAGAGGCATAATTTTATGATTCACTTGTAAAGAGCTTGTGAGGGAGACTTTATGTGGACGACGGACTGATATCTTGCTGCACAACGGCTGAACAAGCCGTCAACATCATTGCACTTACTCAGGCTACCCTACGCGACGAAGCCAATCTTCATCATCACAAGATCGTCTTCAACAAGAAAGAAGTCCTGACGAAGTCTCTTCCGAAGAGTTGGCAAACGAGTTGAAACAACTGGACTTGCAGACTGACATGTTGCCCACCTTCACAGAATGGCACATGACAGAATTAGACAACTTGCTCCTTCTCGTATGGATAATTCGTGTATCGCTTGCTATTGGAAATGGCAAACAGTAAGCTGTCAGCAGAGGACACACATCGCTGTCTTGTCTAACATTCGATTCAGTGTATGCATTATACAGTGAATAATACCGAGGAGAGGATGTGGAAACATCAAGTGAACTAATTTTCGTACGCCTGCTACTTTTTCTAATAATGATCGGAAGGGCCAACATTATGTTATTGAGGAAACTTGTGCGTAATGATCTGAATTATTCTTATCTGAAGGAATTTTGGCAATCGAAGCATTTTACTGGAACTCACAATAATCCGCAAGCGACGCACGACTTTTTTCCTAACTCTGCAAGGAATTAGGAATCCCTTTTTCCCCCTTAATAGGTTCCTCGATGTGTCGTCGATTTTGTATTAATCACACTTATAGCAAACCGAAGCAGATAAACAAAATAGTTAATTCTGTGGTCAGAATAATCTTCATGAAAGTAGTATTCAGTTAGAAGTTGCAAGCTTTTGACTGATAATTTCGCAGACATATTCGCTAGAAAAAATACTCTAAAAATTACATTGAGCGCTAGCAAAACAAAATATAATAAAAATAAG
Organism: Prostheceraeus crozeri; assembly: GCA_907163375.1. Taxonomy (NCBI): domain Eukaryota; kingdom Metazoa; phylum Platyhelminthes; order Polycladida; family Euryleptidae; genus Prostheceraeus; species Prostheceraeus crozeri. Next base: position 67,912 of record CAJQUW010000244.1, on the reverse strand, counting down.
GATCCGATGGGATTAGATAAGAAATAGAGCCATTCACGGAGCACTCTGGATTCATCCGATTGATGGGATCACGCGGTGGCACAGACTGAGGTGGTACGGGCACGTGCTCGTCAGGGATCATATATCACATCAGCAGACTGGCCAGACTTGTTTCAGCGGACTTGCCGGACGCGGATGGCATCTTTGCGTAGCGGAAAGTGGTCGACCGGGAAAAAGTTTCACTGCCATATAGAGTTAAGAAGTCATTAAAAACATTAGCAACTGCTTCGCCGAACAAAATTCATGTTTGCGTGTAAAAACTAGTGAAAACATTCGATGAAATTTCCAAAAATGACTGTCTGTAATGCCTCGTTGCACGCACGTTTGCATATGATAATCAGCGATAATCACATGACATGTCAATCGGAGAGACTCAATTTTTTGTCAGATAATTGCTAGAAAGTTACTTTACTACGATACATCGAATTTCAGACCATATATTTGTTATTTTATCTTCTCTGATGAAAGTCTCAATAATTTTTAGTCACACCTTATATAAATGCACGTTAGTGATAACCACGGGATCGAATCGTTTCTTCTTGAAACTTTCACTGCCACTACCGACTCAAGCAATTACTCACATCTGTGCAAAACCATCTAATAAGCTTTTTGCAAGACCGCATTGAGCACCTTAATGAAATATAAGCAAAATCTCAACACCTGGTCAACTTTTTTGGAAAATTGTGAAAATTTGTATGTTTGAAATAACTGAGACTGTAACTTGAGATAATTCCATTTTGTAGTTTTGTACCCATAGAGTAGGGATATATACTCTATGTGTTTAACCAATGAGGGGTTTCATTTATTTTACATCATTCAAAGACGATTAATGAGCAGCTGTTTGTCTACGCTGATGGATTTTTGCATTTGTTGATAATATCATTTACTATACCAACTTATATTAAGGGAAAAAAGTAATTAGTGTTCATCTGAAACAGGCATCAATGATTTTCAAAAAATCAGTGGCCCAAAACTTTGTAATTCTTATCTTTCGCTGTCTTTGGTGCGGCCTACCTAAGAATCTCTATTCTGGATGCCATGAGATAATCAACAATCGCATTTTTTACTGTCTGAAAAGATTTTTTCGGTACATCATACACCCTATTGCTGAATTTGTTCATAGAGGCTCATGCATCTCCTACAATTTCTGATTCTTCAAAATGGCAACTACTTCGTAATCGCCAAAGTTTTATCTTTCGCTTCATAAGCGCCATAATATTTTCCTTGTCTGCTTCCCTATTTTGTTTAACCGACTCCTATCATGTGATTATGAATTTTAAATATACTTTCAAAGAGAAACTACTAAGCTTTCAAGATTTAGGAGACATGAGTTTAACATTACTTGAATAAATCCATGGAACACATGAAATTTTCACAATGCTGCTTAAAGTAACAAATCATTATTTCCATTACCGATAGAGAGCATTAAATTGAGCACCACGCTGTGTATTCATAATGAACACCGCGTATCTATGTTGTCTGAACATTTTTTTTAACTGACTCTTCACTTTAGCAACTAAGCGGTGTAATAAGACTGCGCCCAAATGAAGATTGTAGAAGATCGTATTTTGGAATGGCTTCCCTAAACAACACCAACGACAGTTATGCATTTAGTGTGAGTTCACTGCGCATGAAATAATTAGTGGCTCTTTCTCAACTTTCCTATGCATGATTGACATGAAAGAAATTTACTTATTTAAAAAGATATGCATACTGAGGAAGCACACAAGACAGTATTTATTCAGAGCTAATAGGAATATGAACATGTTAAGTTAATTTGAAAATTGTTTACAGTTAATTTCAACCACTATAGAATGACCTTCTTCGGCAAAAAGAGATTTTCATTCAATTCATTGATCAACACATAAGATTCAAAATTTGTGGCGCAGCTATAGAAACTATAATATAGAAAAGGAATATAAATGAGAGATATGTATGTGATGAATATATCCAGTAGCACAGGAAATGTGACTTGACTGGAAAATCTGACGTTTAATTTAAGTTGCACAATTAAAGAGAACGTCTTCTTCATCACTGTTAAACACATGGTTGTTATCAATGGTCGAGCAGTTTGTTTGAGCTTGATGATATAGAAAGCTTGCTTATATACAACCTTGTTCGGGCAAGGGTTGACTGAGTCGGGGTCATGTGACAGAATTGATGGGTTGATGCTGATCGTTTGACAGTTTTCCAAACGTTTTTTTTAATGAAACATGAGTTGGTCTTTGCTCTTTACAACGAACATAAAAATGTCGGACAGTGCTGCCGATAAGAGATTGGCGGTCGTTGGCCCAAGAGACTACATTCCAGATCATGCATTCGTTGATATCTTGCACAAGACAAGCAGATGATGCATGTTGTCAGAATTGCGAGTTTGTTTTGAGTAAAGTCCTTTCCGTTTTCTACTTTTACGTGCTATACAGAAATGTTATAAATTACAGAAAGTTTATAAATTCTTTGCTCTTTTTCGACTGAGGTTTTGCTTTTCTTTGAAGAATATTCAGACATTTTCTGCTGTGTTTCTGTTTTGAGGAGAACTTCAAAGTGTTCTTCGTGCTTTTTGTATGTTCATTGGAGTTGTTTCTCGCTACCGATTAAATCGGCCTTTGCTAAGGTTGGTGGATTAGAACGATAATTGACATTCTTCTTGATCGATTTTCTGTAAAGTTCAAATTGTGGATTCTTTGATATGATCAGCGACAGGGGAAGTATTAGAAATAAGAACTATTAGAAGACTGGAAATGATGACAATTAATGTTGGATGAATAAATAATTGGAATTACCTTCCACAAAACGCGAGATTGTAGAAAGCAATTGAACATAACTCACTCTTATTATCAGTACCAAATAATTGAGTGACAAAATTGGATTTACATGTGTTTTCTTTGATCCTGTCTGACAAGAACAGGAGCTCACTAGAACACGGCAGTTTCGTAGTAGGCACAAGGTGCATCATTCTGTGAAAGTCTGACTTTCGGCCTCGTTCCTACAGAAAGTCGTTCTGGCTGCCGGACTATAATGATAGGGGGTGATATTAATTTGCCGTGGATGCACTTTTTCAGGATTTTTTAATAGTTAGATTAAAAAATATATAGCATCCAATCAAAAGTAGCCTTAAATCAAATATGATTCAGTAAGAACGTAATTGAGAAGTTTCCTATTAGAGGCATAGAACTTCAAAATTGATGATCTAGTGATTTTGGGTTTGCAAAAATGCACAGCAATGAGGTGAATATTAGGCTTAAGGCCCATGAGACGATGGTTGGTCTGGGTTATCATTCAAATTATGATTGGACACGTCACGTTTACCTGGTGTTCAGTATTTTCGCTAATCTATCATGATGTTGGTGCAGATCTGCATCCGATAGCGAGCTATCCATTGATAATCGTTATGTTGACATGACAACTTTCCACATCGCGTTTTGACAGACCACATGTTGTCTTGGAAAGTGAAAATACATTCAGAGTTATTGAAAAATACTAACTAACCCTTCATTGATATTTTTTGTGAATTTCCTTTCTTTCCTTGATAAAAATAGCTTTGAAAGAAATGCCTGTGCCAGCTTTCTCTCGTTTGTTGTTTAAGCGCTCCAGTTAGCGTCTGACGAAAAGAAGACTGGGCGAGATTACTGTTTATTGCATCCTTGAGACATTTCAGGTACAGTAATCACAGCAACCTCAATCGCCGAATGACGCAACTCAGGGTTCCTAAGTCCAATCGAAAAACACATGATGAAAAAACGTTGAACATACCGCTCTCGAAAACATACCGCATTGTTCTGAATGTCGCTGTCTTCATTCATTGAGAATCGTCAAGAGCTGAAAGACAGAGTCTTACCTCCACCAGCGAACTCAAACTTGTATTGTTCTGCCCTTGTGGAGTTTGTGTAGCGGAACCATTAGTAAGCCATGGACAAAATAACTTTTGTAAATAAATTTGTACAGGCCAAATGAAATTCATGTGCGTATAGTATAGTAAATAAACGATAATATTCTAGTTGTCGACAACATTTTGATACATTTTGCAAATTGCAGGAAAATGATTTTACTTAACTCCATCCAGCGAGAATAAAGTAAAAATGAATTCACAAAAGCAAGCTGTAATTAATTCATTATGCAAAGATGCAAGATGCAGACTATTTACAGAACTAAAATTGTCATTCGTTATTGAATATCTGTCAACACAACTTTTGTAGAAAGAATAAGCAATTCACTGGATAATCAGCACTGTTTAGCAAAAAACGCAACTCAAATCACAACTCGCTTGTGTTCATCTGGGACTCAGACTCGACGCTTTGATTTGACTGTAATCGAACGACACATTCTGAATGAGCTGACACATTTTACTCAGGATGAATAATCAATCTGATCAAGTGAAAATTCCGATGATTGACTGATCTCTCACTTCTATGCGCTACATCTTCTTCTTCCTCGTAGTTTGTTCCCATTTCAAGTTGGGTCGCCGGTGCGGATGTCACTCGAACTTTGGATTCCATTTCTCTATCGCCTACTGTCATTTGTATCTTCTTCCGCAAATCCCGTAGCCACCATATCCTCTTTCGTATAGTCCTTCCATCTTCTGTGTGGACTCCCTCTCTTTCGTTTCCCGATCTCTATCTATCTCACTCTTCTCCCCACATAGTCGTCCTCTCTCCTCGTCACGTGTCCCAGCCATCTCAGTCGTGTCTCTCTGATTTTACTTTTGAACTCGCAAATCTGCGCTCACTTTCGGATGTTCTCATTTCTTACTCTGTCCAACTTTGACAGGGCCCAACGACCATCGCAGCATTTTCATTTCTATTACTTGCATCTTTTCCTCTTGTGATTTCGTCACCGCGACTGTCTCCATCGCTGGTCTCACCGTCACCTAGAACATTTTCCCTTTTACTTTCTATGTCACTTTCCTGTCGCACATGACACCTATAATCCTTTTCCAAGCACCCCAACCAGCTTGGATCCGTTTTGCCACCTCCTTGTCCGTCGCTCTCAGGTACTTGAATTCATTCATGTTGTAGCACTTCTCCTTGTAGGCTCATTTCTGTCTCTTCGCTCTCTACTCTCTCCTCTCTTGCCTTCAGCTTCATATATTCCGTCTTTGCATTCTCACTTTCATTCCTCTCTTTTCCATCGCTTCTCCCCCATACTTTTAGCGTTTGTTGCACTTCCCCTCGCGTTTCCTCTTGCTATTGCTTTCATGCTGAACCTCAAGAGAATCTTCCTAAGCGTGAACATATCGTAAGCAACCTTCCACTGCTGGAGCAAAATAACAGAATCAAAAACAATGATTTCAATTGACTAAAAAATGCAAATGGTTCCACATCACTATTCATATTCAAGAAATGAAATATAAATTTAGTGAATCATAAAATCATGCCGATGGAAATTGAATGAAACACCTGAAATTTCAGCCGAAAAAGCACAATAGGACATTTTATGAAGACTTCCATTGTAATGTGGTTCGTGAAATTCCCTTGATAAACAGGTGAATTATCGCTTAGTTAAGATGCTTGTGAGAAGATATTCATTCATTTTGATATCCAACTTGTTTTATGCTACTTATAAAGGGGCGTCATGTCAGTAGTACATAAATTTGAAAAATTTTGACTTTTTAAAACTGCTCAAATAATTTATGGGACCGCAGGAACGTAATCTCCGAAAAAACTGGATCCTTTGATGCAAAATTTTTCACTGTATACAGATTCTTCTTTGAGTCGACACTCAACGTACATATACCTACTCTATGGGACGGAGCCTTGATGAAGCCCAAGTATGACTTCGAAGTCTTAGTGTCACTCGCTGCACATCTTACTCTCGTCCGGATCTTTTCATACATATCATGAATCAGGCAGATGTAATTTCTTCCATTTCCTTCAGACGTAGACAGTTCCATACCTCCTGCCTTGGTACCCGATGGTACGCCTTCTCCAGATTGATAAATACAAAATCTAGATCCTTTTGACCTTCCCTGGATGCTTCCATCAAGTGTGAGAGTTAGTGACACTTTCTTCCTAAATTCGCACACGCGATTCTTATCATTTTCATTTTGTAGATTGTCACCCAACATCAGTAAAACGACAATTCGTAAGTTATGATTCCAGTCGTCTTCCGAATTGCGGACCGTCAAACATCACAAAATCCCATTTGTTTATGTGGATCCATTACTTGCGAGTATGATACACTCAATAGCGCAATGATTCAGCATTCATTTCGAAACTCAAAATGAGATTTCTCATTTTCATGATTATGATAGCACTTAAAGGGTAGAATTCTCCATCAGCAGGCAGAAATACGATATTTCTCGTAACCGGTAGCTTGCACGAATCGCTGTTAAAGATGATGAAACACGTCATGACAACCGATGTTATTGTTGCAGATAAACATCGCAAAAATGAGATTCACACAATTTGTATCAAACACAAAAGTATATATTTTTTAAACACAAAAGTATATGGTGCAACCGCTTCCATTAGGAGATTGATGTGCATTCATAAAACGATCGGAGAGAAAATCTGAGTCAGCTGCTAGAAGCATTGAAGGCCATAGAAGCTCCACATCATCGTCATCGAATTCGTCAATTTGTGAAGCGGGAGTAGCACATTAGACATAAGATAGCACGCCGCCAACAGTTCTGTCAATCCTATCATTCTTTTATTGATGTCTTTGAATCATTTCTGATTTAACCTGATTGTCTTCAAAATTGTTAGACTTTGAGTACATCTTCTAGCCCCGTGCATCCAAGATATCTGTTTTTCTGCAGTTGCTCTGGTGTGCATGCAATGATTGATGATATTAGCAATTCCACCATAGACAGTCGGAAATGGAACATGCTTGCGAGTTTCTACCACACTAGTTGTAGACTAATAATACTGAGTTGCTACTCTACCTAATATGCTTACTCTATGGACGCAAGTAAATCCATAACTGTGATCTATGCAAAGTCAGTTTACTATCAAGTACTCACGGTTCCTGTGCACGGTAGAGTCACCCACTAGACAGTGGACGAGACAATCTGTCGCATTTAATTAATAGAATGAAAGACGCAGTTTTTTGGGAACGCGTGCAATCTTCAGCACGATGCAAGCCTAGACCAGGGGACGTATTAACAAAGGTAGCATTTGCTAGGGGTAGCACTAGGCAAGTTGCTACTAGTACTAGTAGAGAAAGGCTAGCGTCAACTCTGTTGCAAGTAAGTCTCTCTTATCCACAACATAGGCGTAAACTTCGAGAAACTTTACCAAATGAAATAGACTAACTAACTCAGCACTTAATATTATCTCCTGCTATTCATACCAAACACACTGAACGAGCGAGCATCTTAGCATAAAAATGTGTGGATCGCGCATTCAAAAAGTGTGTGCGTGTTTGATGCATGTGATGATGGTGCGCTAAACTGATTCTTCTAAACCGAATATTTCTGGTTATAATTCCAATTTACATCTATTATGAAGTAAATTTACCGATAATTACTGGCTTGGGCATTATCACCCGTAATAATCACCAGCCGAACTGGAGTCTATACAGGGGTGCGCCGGACTTTAAAAAGTCAGCGCGCGGCAGATAGTAAGCTTCGGCACACTGGCGCGCTTGTTTTCATAAATTTTAAAAATAGATCATACGCCTGGCGCGCTCTAGCTTTGGAGTAAGCCAAAAGCAGAAAACTCTGGCGGCACCATCCAGTGCGCCCGATATGTAAATATTCCAGTTGGGATTACGGGGATTAATGACCATTTTAAACACTGCATAGAAGGATATGAAAATTAAGTAATTTGTAACTCTTAGGATATCGCTATTAACCCTTCTATTGGCCACATATCTTATAAACGTCCCTCGCGCAGATTGGGACACAGTATCCCATGCTTATATTTTGTCTTCAACTTAGCATATTTTGTTTTAAGATGATTAATAAGTCTAAGTATTATACCTGAGATGCTCCAGTATGTTAATGGGAAATTATTTTAAACATTAATTGTATTTATTCAATATTAGAAGAGATGTTCACAAAAGTAACATGCCTATATATAATAATTCTTAATAAAGATTTTGCCAGTTTGTGTTGTCAGCAGTTATCACACAGTCTTCGTTGATAAATGATTTTTACACACTAACATGTGACACGAACTGCATTTTTGTCTCACTCGAGTGCGCTCAGTACATGGAGAACTCCTACCTCGCTCTCCCGTTTCCGAGGTTTGTGAGACAAATTGGAGCCGTTCATTCCAGCCGCCTGTATAATTCTGTGAACACTACCAAGAAGTTGGGATATTTCGGCTCTTTAATAATAATAATAATAAATCGTATATATTGCAAGAAAAATGAAAATCAATACAGTTTCGGTACACATTTCAGGAATGATTAAAATAGAAGAAAGATAGCATGTCATGTCGAAGAGTATGTCACAATCAGATGATCCACTAAAGAAGGTGTCGTTCAAAATGGCGACTGTCCTTGGAAAAAATGAGTTCCTCCTTCGAGTAGTCAGACACAGTGGTTGCAAAAACCTGCCAGATGACAAAGACTTTAAGGGACAAAGTTCATGTAAGGGATGTTGTGGGTTGCTTTCAATTTTCCGCAAAAGTCTCAGAGAGGCCTTCTCACGTCTTTCGTGTAAGTCCTCGAATAAGCCACAAAGACAGGAAGAATCACCACAGATAATAAAATGTGCTCGTCTTTGCAACTAATCTAAAAGATACTTGTTTAGCGAAGAGAGGCCAATAAATACAGGCGAGCAGTTCTCAAGCACAGAGCGAATTAAGCCATTGTATACTTGTATTAAATCAGCTCGACCGATAAAGGGCTTCAAGAACCGAATAGCATATAAACGTCGTGAAGCACATCGAATCACGTTCTCAGTTTGCTTGTTCCACTTCAGGTCACCGGTTAAATAAACACCAAGGATTTTTAGATCAGTTGCTTGGGATATCTCTGGTATGACGGTAGGTTGGTAAGTCTTTGATTTGGGAACCCAAAGGACTTTGCACTTGCCGAAATTCAATTTCAGACCAACTTTTTCTGACCAAGCCAAAATATTCTTGTGCTCATGAACATGGGAATCTGCACTGTCTTTGTAAATAGGAACAACCAGAGTACAGTCGTCAACGTACTTTATCAAGGATGTGGTTCGTTAAAGTGGACTCACTTGACCAATGACGAGATTAAACAGAAAAGGTCCCATCAAAGACCCTTGAGGAATACCCGACACCACGCAGCTTTGCTTACTTAGAATGTTGTTCATTTTAACCATCTGTTTTCGATTTTTCAGGTAACTCAAAATCCACTGAATGAAGGGGAGTGGAAAGTTCATTTCGATCAAGCTATGAATAATGACATCGTGACCCAGTTGGTCGAAAGCCTTGCTGAAATCATATGCTATGATCATAACTCCAGCAATGTTCACATCCTCCAGCAGACTGGTGGTGATGTCATGGATTCCTATGAGAGCAGAGGTTGTGAACGAAGCCGGGACATTACCAAACTGAAAATGGCCAAATGCGCTACGTAGACAGGATGACATGCCAGACTCCAAAATCAACTTTTCGCAAACTTTGGCTGGGGTTGGAAGTAAGGAAATTGGACGAAGCTGTTCGATTGAAAAAGGATAAGACTTGGGGACCGGAGAGATAATACTTTGCTTCCAAAATGATGGAAACTCCTTTCGTATGATCGAGATGTTGATGATGTGACTTAACGGAGACGCAATGATGCTTGCAGCTCTCTTGCATAGCGAATTTGGAATCCCATCAATACCAGGCGCCTTACTTGTTTTGATACCAGATAGGGCTTTATATACCATTTCGACTTCAATAATTGGACACCATTCAGCGCTGTTGTTATGGCTATTCTCCATGGAAGGACTCGGACGCTTCGACTGATGAGATATAAAAACCCTGTTTATCTCCTCAACTGCGTGATAGGCTGACGGAAATTTAAGCATCAGTGAATCAATAGCAGAAGAACGGGAATTTCTCGTGCCCTTATATTCATCAACCACTTGCCAGAGTTGCTTTGAGTTCTCTTTTGCTTTTTGTGCCCATTTCATTTTTTCTTGAAAGATCATAGAGTTTACTTTAGCAGTAAGATGATGGTAAACACCAAAATTTCGCTGCCGATAAGCAAACCAGCGTCGATTTATCAACGATTTGATTAAAGGAGTAATGAAGGGTTTGTCTTTTGCAGTCATGACCACTTTGGTAGACGGAATGGACTCACAGAAGTTGGAACGCAAGGCCATTGTCAGATAATTACACTTTTCATCCGTAGACAGTTCCATGTCGTAAAGTGGCAAAAAATTTACACTACTCATCCTTCTCAAAAAGTCATTGACGTGGGACTCACGCAGGTCGAAAACAGTACAAACCTTGGCGTATGATGACTTCACTGATTCTTTAGCAATGCAAAGTATGGAATTATGATCTGAGTTTGCAATGGGCGGTCCTACAGAACATTGGTATTCATCTTTCAAAGTGGGAGATAAGTCGACTAAATCCAGGATTGCAGAACCGCGGGTCGGCTCAGTCACAATATTCGAAATATCAAAACCGATTTCCAGGGATGTAATGTCAATTCTGTTGAAATCGCCAGTCAACATAATATCACACATAGGATGCTGCAACAAAAATGCATCGAGGTTGAAAGCAACATAGTTCAATGTGTCTCTCTGACGTTGTGCAGCAGAATTAGGCGGGATGTAAATACATACGAAACAGATGTTTGATTCGTGAAAGTAGGGCCAGTGGAGTCACAAGGGTCACCAGACGTTGTAATCAAAATTGGTTTGAGATAAGTTCTTACCAAACTACCACTCCGCCGCCTTGGCGACCATCATCTCTATCATCCCGAAAAGTCAGGAAATCACTGATAGAGAAAGCACTATCCGGGTCCTCCGAAGTGAGCCAAGATTCTGTTGCGGCAAAAATATGGATCTCTTTTATGCCCATCAAGGCAGCTATGTCGTCCATCTTGTTAAAAGCTCTATTCAAATTCGTAGACATTAATCTTGGAAGCGTTCGATAAGGTAAAATCAATTTTTAAAATTCTTAATGAGTGATCGATGCTGTACTCTGCCTCTGTAGATGATGACATCTTCTCCCGCCTCTTTGCGTAGTGTAGGCTCTTCTCTTAACACTTTTTCTTGTTTCTGCTGGCAAACTGTTAAGTCAGGCTTAATAAAAATTCTATGCCTTTCATAATACCTTAACCTTTTCGATCTTCTCAAAATGTCATTTCTTGATTCCAAGTCAGCAAGTCTCACTTTCAACAACCGTGGGCGGTTTCTCGCTTTACCAATTCTAGTATAGGATGTAATTTGGAGATTGGGAACATCAAGATAGCGCGCTACCATCTGCATTTCTGAAACGTCGTGCTGAAATCTTTCATCGACGCTCCCATTAGTTTTCTCGGGCAGGCCAAAAACAACCAAATTGGAGAGTCGGTTTTGTCTTTGTTCCATCTCTTGAAATAAGACATCAAGATCGTAAGGTTTACAATTGCTCAAATTGGACTTCAAATTGTCGATCTCTTGCCTCTGGTTTGTTTGTTCCATCCTCAGGGAATCAATAGCTGCTTCAATTCCATCAATTCTTGTTATAAGCCGATTGATACTCGCGTTTATCATATCGAATTTGGAAGCAAACATGGACCGCAAGGAGGACAATTCCCTTCCATTTTCTTCAAGAATATGCTTAAGACCTTCCACGTTATCACACGATGAGGGTTTTGTCGAGTTAGATCTGGTGCCTCTTTTCGGGGACATCGTGAAGTCAATTGCATCATGATGGACAGAAGATAAAAGGTTCATGACCTTCCACTTCTTCGGGACGTATGAGCATAATATAAAATGGGTTTTGGAAACCAAAAATAGAGCTATTCACTTCACGACGAGTGCTCTTTATCATTTGTGGAGGAAGAAAAGATTTGTTTGCACGGAAGGTCCCAATCATTTTGAGATCTTGGTCTAAGTGTTCAGTAGCCAAATTGACTGACGAAAAAAGTTATCTACTGTCAAATTTCGCCAGATTTGAAAGTCGGTTGCATCAAATCAAGGACACCACGCTGAGTAAGACTACATTCGAGTAAATTACATTGTCTTCCAAAGTACACTTGTGCATTGAAACAATAGCCGGTTCATCCGCAAGACCCACAATTTGATTCCGCACTTTTGTGGATTCGATGGCATGTACAGTCCGTTTCCTAAATCGTTGCACAACCCGAAAAGCTCTTTTATCTCTTGCTTATTCTCATCAAACTTAACCGCAAGCTTCTTAAGCTCATTAAATTGATTACTGAACTTATTCACTTGGTCAGCCGAGACACTTGCTTGGTTTAGGAAACAGTGTGGTGTGCCTTATTAAATCGAGTAATAGGTGATTAGAAAAATTATTCATGATCATATCACAGCTGATCATGTCATTGATATCATGTCATAACTGCCACTGCCACCGTTTCCTGTCATCATTGAATGAGTTGCTAAAAGTCTTGTCGATTCACTTATCGGGCGAACCAACTGCGACGTGAAGAGATTGCTATTGTTTGTGAACAGGTGGCGAGTCTCAGTCTGACGCCAAGCCTTTGTGTTTGTGTGCACACAGATCAAGGATTCAAAATCCTGACTAGGGATTCCAAAATCCCGGAAAATCTCAATCCCGGTATTGAGTAGAATCGTAAATATCCTATTACAAAGCATTATGCTAATAGCATGTGATACCTCATACCAGTAGGGATTGCAATCCCGGGATTCTGTTGGTTGGTGCAAATCCTGAAATCCCAGGATTAATTTATTAATTTAGTAGGTATTTTGGCAGTAATTTACAGATGTTTTACTGCTTCGCTAGTGGAAATCGGATAGATTTTCGAATTCTTTTCAATATCTTTCGTTGAATTGCTAATTCAATGCAGCTGTGTCAAAATACTTGTATGTGTGATGATTATATACTTACGCTCTTTATGTCATCTAATCAAATGTGGAGGACAGAGATTCCACAATCCCGAAAAACATCGTTCACGGGATTCCGGGAGTAAAATAGTAAATATGTTATGACAAAGCACATGTGTATGTTAATAATATGGGATACCTACCGAGATGTGGGAACTGGGAATAGTAGAGAGTCGGAATTGCCAAAAGTCGGTTTGCTTATAATATCGCAACTGACAAGTTCATGCGAAGTATTTTCGCTTTATGTACAGATTGATGACGGCAACGTTGAGAGTGACAGAGAAAAGTTGCGAATTCCTGAAGTTTGTACTTTCAATCTGCAATTTCCTGAGATTCGGGATTGGTAGAGTGAAGACCTGGGATTAGAGCCTGCCTACAAAATCCCAACTTTTCTTGATCCCGGGATTCGGGATTACAAGCTCTGACGCGGGATCGAGATTGACAAGACACGACCTAATCGCTCTGCCAAATCAAAGTACTAAACCCATCTTTTCACATGGCATAAAGTTAAATGAAATTGAGCTTCTTCATCAATGAAAAAATCATGTCAAACTTTTAAGCAGCATTTTTTCGGTAAAACTTATTTGTACTGCATCTTTTTGTACATTCAACGGATCTTAAAATCTCTACGTCATGATGAAGCTGAGTGACAGCTTACACTGTCTGTCAGTTTTCATTGAAAAATTCTGTCGTCTTCATGTTAAAATCCTGCATCAAAGAAAACGCTCAATTTTCTTTCAGAAGGCCTACTGACCACAACTGACCACTTTGGAAAGCAAAATTATGCCAAAATAATGTATGGAACATAAGGTTTCATGTGGTATATTGTTTATGAAAATTGAACCAGGACTTCAACACGAAAATAACATTTGAAAATAGGTTAACTTTTTGTGCAATTATTTATGAAACGGTCTGTATGCACTAAATGCACATTTATCCTTAAAACCAATCAATCTTTCGTCGACGGTAACCTCTAGTAAAATCGATGTAAAACTAAAAGTAGGATATATAACAACTTTCTAATTCATAGAAACATTCAACGTATTGGTAAAATAAAAGTCACGGAGTTTGTTATTCATTAAGAAAAATTACATTTGATGCTGAGTGGTACACTGTGTCCCTATCTGCGCAATAGAAGTGTTAAAGAATGTTATTTGTAAATAATTATAGAAGTTTGTCGAGTGATGAAAAACAGACCACTAAAATATCGCAGTGCTCCAAGTAATCTAAATCACAGTGCGTGCATTTTGCTATGCTTGCACCTTGCATGCCTGATAATCTCGATAACTATTTATTTGTCGATACGAAAGAGGTTCGACAAGTTTAGCTCATAATGATTTCACATTCAATAACTGAGGAAAGTTTTACGAATGAATTATGATACAATGAATTTGACCGCTGCATTGAAAATGTGCCACTTGAATGCTTCTTACATGGGATATGTTTCTACTTACAAAAAAATTGAGAAGATGGTTCATTATTCACATTGCTGAGATTTTGCCACCATCGATTAATACAAACGCAATTAATGCTATGTTGTTGCAATAAATAAAACATTGAAACAACTTTGTTGTCATACAGTCCAAAAACATGCACATGATGGATCTTCCCGCATTGATAGAAGTTGATAGATGACAGAATAACCCATTGATTCTAGACACTAATCTCAGCATTTCAAAGAATGCAGTAACACGTTGCCGGTATCTAAAAACGTAAAGTGGCATTCATGTGAAATTATGCTGATTTCAAGTGTGCGACACAACATAAATGACATGTTCATATTGGAAATTTAAAACATTGATCATTGTTTTCTTTCTAAGTTCGAAGCTTCATCACTGCACTACAAGATATGCATATACATGTATGGCTCAACGGTCATCACCATAATAAACACTCAATGAAGCAAAGCAATGGTCATAATAAGCCAGCAGAAAGCACTGTCTGATCGTGGGCGTGTGCAAAAGGTGGGAACAATTATCAATGCCATCTAATCGCTGAATTCTAAAGATTGATAACAAGGAAAAATACCGATTCCAAAAGCACAAAGGAAAATAAGCTTTGAAGTGTTACTCTAAACGCTTTTTACGCTCTTTGGATAACAACATTTGAAAGCATCTTTAATCGAATTGAAAAATGAATCACCTTTGATGTAGAATGCAATATTAGTTGACAGGGGCAACATGGTAAATAGATTGAGACATCCAAAATATGCTGCAAAAGCACCTGCAATGAATAGCTTCTCTGCTAGTGGATGTATAGGCTTTAGTGCGGTCGTTATAAGCAAATAGCAGATTGAATTCGGAAGGTAGCATACGACGTAGAAGAAAGACATAAATAGCAAATTGAGTGTGACTTTCCTCTGACGCTTGCTTTGGAAATTATTTGATGATCCATTAGCTGTGCTATCTGTGCGTTTCGTCATCTTTTTTATTCGAATGATGAGGACGATATTCATGGAGAGGACTGTCAAAATAGGTAGGAAAAAATAACCGAAAATTGAATTGTATATTGCGAAATAATTTGTCATAGCACGATGTTCCAATGGAATCCAACATGTCTTCAAAGGAAATGTCACATTGATTGAATATGCAGGTTCAGTATTAGACTGCACATAAATCAGCAACGCCAATGTTGCTGCAAAATGAACAGCATATGTCGTAGCAGCAATTGTTATAGGCATCCTGAGGGTTAAATTTCTGTATGAAATCGGTCGATATACGGCCCACAGCCGATCAAAACTAATTAGAATTAACATAATGCCTGATGGACCCTTTGCCATATAGAATGATGTGTAAAAGAATTTGCAAAGTACTGGATTTGAAGTGTAATCGACTTCAAATGGGACAGGATTATTCCAAGCCATGTAGAAGAAAAGCAGACGCGGAAATACTTTTGCAACTGAATAAACGAGATCGAAAAATGCCATCAGAGTCAAATAGACATGATGCTTCATCCATTTCCTCCAATTTTTCAGAAAAATGACAGTAGATATTATATTTGTAAAGATGCCGAGAATAATCAATAATAACTGCACAATACAGACCCAATAATAAGATCCAAGATTATCGTAAAATACCTTCAAGTTCATAGAGTTCATCAAACGCACTTCATAAGGAATGTTATCTTGCCCTTGAATCGTCATTACAAGATCTGAGTTAATTATTCTAATCAATATTGTGCAAAGTGTAGAAGAATATTCAAATATGAATGAAATATGTTGTATTTCCTTATAAATAACCTTTGAACAAAACTTCGGATTTCTCAATTGCAGCGTTCTTATTCGTTTGGATTAATCAACTTATTTCCTCCAGTAAGAAAAGGGTTTCTAATGCAGTTTCTAATTTAAAGACAGTCATCTAAAAGTTAAGAATTGTACAGCGCTGATTACACATGTTTCTTAGAGATTGATTATCATGCGATGGATTGATTATCTTCAGTGAGATTTATGCAGCATGCTCGCACCTGCATATTATCTACACGGGTGCAGCATCAGAGGCTATTTATTTCTCATTTCATTCAGATGGCAAATGAAAATGGTTATTTCATATATCTTTAAATTCCTGTCTATAAATGATAATACCTCGATCTTCATACATTATTTAATCATACACTTTGAGCGCCTTTTTAAAACCTAATTCCGTAGAATTCGACAGATACAAATGCCTATCGAATTTGGCAAAGTTTTCTTGACAGCGCGCAGAATAATATAGTTTCAATGGACGGCAGTATAAAATATTGTTTGAAGTATCTTGTCACATCCCGAAATAATTTGAATAGCTTCTAACAAGTACCACTAAACTTTTGCAGTAAATTCTTTATAATTCAAAGTGGCACTGGGGCAGGAATGTAAGTACGGCAGGTTGCCTGAGTCGGAAGCAGGTCCGGCCAAAACACGAAGCGGGTGAAAGCTGGAGTGGACGGTCCGAACCGCTCCGAACCTAATTACTTCTAGTCCGTGCAGAGCCACTACGAACCCAATTACAGCGCCGAGCCGTGCAGAGCCAGGTCGGACATATCTCGTTTATGCATAGCCTCGTTTATGCACTTTTCATATTTGAATACAAAATACGCAATTAAAACGTCAAGGAGGATTATACTGCTTCGTTTATTCATGATGCAATCACTTGCTGCCGGGGAGAAGTGAAATTTTGCAATTTCAAATTGGATAAAAGTAACTTCAATTTAGTCTCAGTAGGAACAGATGATCAAAGTAGCCATAATTTCGGCTAACATAAGCATGCTCAGATTGGGCTATGATACGAGTATGTAACGACAATTCATTCAAAGTAGGTAGCCGTGCTGTTCTGTATTTGTTAGTATCATTTAATTTAGTCAAAGTTATGTCTAATTGATCGTGTTCACGATCAGCATGCATTGATGGAGGTATGATACAAATAAGGTATGAGTTACTGTGTTTAGAATCGTCATTGCGTGACATCCTCTGAAGACCTTATCGAGAAATTGCCAACGTTGATTGGGAGCGATTGGTCGATGCTATTATAGAAAACCGAGATTTTCAAGTGTTGGATACTCAGTTGAGCATTCGACGACAAACTGATAACTATATTTTTACCCTTTTCATTAAATAATGAAAGTGTTAAATTTAAAGAATCTCAATTTGTGTGGACGTTTGTTGAACATAAGTAAAATTTGCAAGTAAAATGCGCCCGACGTTTTTGTTCACCACAGACTGGTTCGCTCATGGAATCGGTTTAATGATTTTTTACTATAGAGCCAAAATAAATAACATCACGAAAAAAAGAACACATCGAGCCAAAACTTCTACACATCTTTGCGGAAAACGCAATAGAGCCAAACTTAAGCTCTACACTACCTCACTCACCTTCAAGTAAAGTGAAACTTTATTTGAAGGTGAGTGAGGTAGTGTTTTCCGCAAAGATGCGCAGAAGTTGTGGCTCGATGTGTGTTTGAAAGTTTGAAATGTCACTGAATAGGCCATATTTTCAAACTTGTGAAGGCTGTGTAGGACAGAGTATTGGATGGATTTTGATGAAACTTTATTTGAAGGTGAGTGAGGTAGTGCAGATCTTAAGTTTGGCTCTATTGCGTTTTCCGCAAAGATGCGCAGAAGTTGTGGCTCGATGTGTGTTTGAAGATTTGAAATGTCGTTGAATGGGCCATATTTTCAAACTTGTGAAGGCTGTGTAGGACAGAGTATTGGATGGATTTTGATGAAACTTTACTTGAAGGTGAGTGAGGTAGTGGAGAGCTTAAGTTTGGCTCTATTGCGTTTTCTGCATAGATGCGCAGAAGTTGTGGCTCGATGTGTGTTTGAAGATTTGAAATGTCGTTGAATAGGCCATATTTTCAAACTTGTGAAGGCTGTGTAGGACAGAGTATTGGATGGATTTTGATGAAACTTTATTTAAAGGTGCGTGAGGTAGTATTTTTTGCAAAGATGCGCAGAAGTTGTGGCTCGATGTGTGTTTGAAAGTTTGAAATGCCGCTCAATAGGCCATATTTTCAAACTTGTGAAGGCTGTGTAGGACAGAGTATTGGATGGATTTTGATGAAACTTTACTTGAAGGTGAGTGAGGTAGTGTAGAGCTTAAGTTTGGCTCTATTGCGTTTTCCGCAAAGATGCGCAGAAGTTGTGGCTCGATGTGTGTTTGAAAGTTTGAAATGCCGCTCAATAGGCCATATTTTCAAACTTGTGAAGGCTGTGTAGGACAGAGTATTGGATGGATTTTGATGAAACTTCACTTGAAGATGAGTGAGGTAGTGTAGAGCTTAAGCTTGTCTCTATTGCGTTTTCCGCAAAGATGCGCAGAAGTTTTGGCTAGTTGTGTGTTTGAAGATTTGAAATGTCGTTGAATAGGCCATATTTTCAAACTTGTGAAGGCTGTGTAGGACAGAGTATTGGATGGATTTTGTTGAAACTTTATTTGAAGGTGAGTGAGGTAGTATTTTTTGCAAAGATGCGCAGACGTTGTGGCTCGATGTGTGTTTGAAAGTTTGAAATGCCGCTCAATAGGCCATATTTTCAAACTTGTGAAGGCTGTGTAAGACAGAGTATTGGATGGATTTTGATGAAACTTTACTTGAAGGTGAGTGAGGTAGTGTAGAGCTTAAGCTTGTCTCTATTGCGTTTTCCGCAAAGATGCGCAGAAGTTGTGGCTCGATGTGTGTTTGAAGATTTGAAATGTCGTTGAATGGGCCATATTTTCAAACTTGTGAAGGCTGTGTAGGACAGAGTATTGGATGGATTTTGATGAAACTTTACTTGAAGGTGAGTGAGGTAGTGGAGAGCTTAAGTTTGGCTCTATTGCGTTTTCTGCATAGATGCGCAGAAGTTGTGGCTCGATGTGTGTTTGAAGATTTGAAATGTCGTTGAATAGGCCATATTTTCAAACTTGTGAAGGCTGTGTAGGACAGAGTATTGGATGGATTTTGATGAAACTTTATTTAAAGGTGCGTGAGGTAGTATTTTTTGCAAAGATGCGCAGAAGTTGTGGCTCGATGTGTGTTTGAAAGTTTGAAATGCCGCTCAATAGGCCATATTTTCAAACTTGTGAAGGCTGTGTAGGACAGAGTATTGGATGGATTTTGATGAAACTTTACTTGAAGATGAGTGAGGTAGTGTAGAGCTTAAGCTTGTCTCTATTGCGTTTTCCGCAAAGATGCGCAGAAGTTTTGGCTAGTTGTGTGTTTGAAGATTTGAAATGTCGTTGAATAGGCCATATTTTCAAACTTGTGAAGGCTGTGTAGGACAGAGTATTGGATGGATTTTGTTGAAACTTTATTTGAAGGTGAGTGAGGTAGTATTTTTTGCAAAGATGCGCAGACGTTGTGGCTCGATGTGTGTTTGAAAGTTTGAAATGCCGCTCAATAGGCCATATTTTCAAACTTGTGAAGGCTGTGTAAGACAGAGTATTGGATGGATTTTGATGAAACTTTGCTTGAAGGTGAGTGTGGTAGTGTAGAGCTTAAGTTTGGCTCTATTGCGTTTTCCGCAAAGATGCGCAGAAGTTGTGGCTCGATGTGTGTTTGAAAGTTTGAAATGCCGCTCAATAGGCCATATTTTCAAACTTGTGAAGGCTGTGTAGGACAGAGTATTGGATGGATTTTGATGAAACTTCACTTGAAGATGAGTGAGGTAGTGTAGAGCTTAAGCTTGTCTCTATTGCGTTTTCCGCAAAGATGCGCAGAAGTTTTGGCTAGTTGTGTGTTTGAAGATTTGAAATGTCGTTGAATAGGCCATATTTTCAAACTTGTGAAGGCTGTGTAGGACAGAGTATTGGATGGATTTTGTTGAAACTTTATTTGAAGGTGAGTGAGGTAGTATTTTTTGCAAAGATGCGCAGACGTTGTGGCTCGATGTGTGTTTGAAAGTTTGAAATGCCGCTCAATAGGCCATATTTTCAAACTTGTGAAGGCTGTGTAGGACAGAGTATTGGATGGATTTTGATGAAACTTTGCTTGAAGGTGAGTGTGGTAGTGTAGAGCTTAAGCTTGTCTCTATTGCGTTTTCCGCAAAGATGCGCAGAAGTTTTGGCTAGTTGTGTGTTTGAAGATTTGAAATGTCGTTGAATAGGCCATATTTTCAAACTTGTGAAGGCTGTGTAGGACAGAGTATTGGATGGATTTTGTTGAAACTTTATTTGAAGGTGAGTGAGGTAGTATTTTTTGCAAAGATGCGCAGACGTTGTGGCTCGATGTGTGTTTGAAAGTTTGAAATGTCGCTCAATAGGCCATATTTTCAAACTTGTGAAGGCTGTGTAAGACAGAGTATTGGATGGATTTTGATGAAACTTTATTTGAAGGTGAGTGAGGTAGTGTAGAGCTTAAGTTTGGCTCTATTGCGTTTTCCGCAAAGATGCGCAGAAGTTGTGGCTCGATGTGTGTTTGAAGATTTGAAATGTCGTTGAATGGGCCATATTTTCAAACTTGTGAAGGCTGTGTAGGACAGAGTATTGGATGGATTTTGATGAAACTTTACTTGAAGGTGAGTGAGGTAGTGGAGAGCTTAAGTTTGGCTCTATTGCGTTTTCTGCATAGATGCGCAGAAGTTGTGGCTCGATGTGTGTTTGAAGATTTGAAATGTCGTTGAATAGGCCATATTTTCAAACTTGTGAAGGCTGTGTAGGACAGAGTATTGGATGGATTTTGTTGAAACTTTATTTGAAGGTGAGTGAGGTAGTATTTTTTGCAAAGATGCGCAGACGTTGTGGCTCGATGTGTGTTTGAAAGTTTGAAATGCCGCTCAATAGGCCATATTTTCAAACTTGTGAAGGCTGTGTAGGACAGAGTATTGGATGGATTTTGATGAAACTTTGCTTGAAGGTGAGTGTGGTAGTGTAGAGCTTAAGCTTGTCTCTATTGCGTTTTCCGCAAAGATGCGCAGAAGTTTTGGCTAGTTGTGTGTTTGAAGATTTGAAATGTCGTTGAATAGGCCATATTTTCAAACTTGTGAAGGCTGTGTAGGACAGAGTATTGGATGGATTTTGTTGAAACTTTATTTGAAGGTGAGTGAGGTAGTATTTTTTGCAAAGATGCGCAGACGTTGTGGCTCGATGTGTGTTTGAAAGTTTGAAATGCCGCTCAATAGGCCATATTTTCAAACTTGTGAAGGCTGTGTAAGACAGAGTATTGGATGGATTTTGATGAAACTTTGCTTGAAGGTGAGTGTGGTAGTGTAGAGCTTAAGTTTGGCTCTATTGCGTTTTCCGCAAAGATGCGCAGAAGTTGTGGCTCGATGTGTGTTTGAAAGTTTGAAATGCCGCTCAATAGGCCATATTTTCAAACTTGTGAAGGCTGTGTAGGACAGAGTATTGGATGGATTTTGATGAAACTTCACTTGAAGATGAGTGAGGTAGTGTAGAGCTTAAGCTTGTCTCTATTGCGTTTTCCGCAAAGATGCGCAGAAGTTTTGGCTAGTTGTGTGTTTGAAGATTTGAAATGTCGTTGAATAGGCCATATTTTCAAACTTGTGAAGGCTGTGTAGGACAGAGTATTGGATGGATTTTGTTGAAACTTTATTTGAAGGTGAGTGAGGTAGTATTTTTTGCAAAGATGCGCAGACGTTGTGGCTCGATGTGTGTTTGAAAGTTTGAAATGCCGCTCAATAGGCCATATTTTCAAACTTGTGAAGGCTGTGTAAGACAGAGTATTGGATGGATTTTGATGAAACTTTGCTTGAAGGTGAGTGTGGTAGTGTAGAGCTTAAGTTTGGCTCTATTGCGTTTTCCGCAAAGATGCGCAGAAGTTGTGGCTCGATGTGTGTTTGAAAGTTTGAAATGTCGCTCAATAGGCCATATTTTCAAACTTGTGAAGGCTGTGTAGGACAGAGTATTGGATGGATTTTGATGAAACTTTACTTGAAGGTGAGTGAGTTAGTGTAGAGCTTAAGCTTGTCTCTATTGCGTTTTCCGCAAAGATGCGCAGAAGTTGTGGCTCGATGTGTGTTTGAAGATTTGAAATGTCGTTGAATGGGCCATATTTTCAAACTTGTGAAGGCTGTGTAGGACACAGTATTGGATGGATTTTGATGAAACTTTACTTGAAGGTGAGTGAGGTAGTGGAGAGCTTAAGTTTGGCTCTATTGCGTTTTCTGCATAGATGCGCAGAAGTTGTGGCTCGATGTGTGTTTGAAGATTTGAAATGTCGTTGAATAGGCCATATTTTCAAACTTGTGAAGGCTGTGTAGGACAGAGTATTGGATGGATTTTGATGAAACTTTATTTAAAGGTGCGTGAGGTAGTATTTTTTGCAAAGATGCGCAGAAGTTGTGGCTCGATGTGTGTTTGAAAGTTTGAAATGCCGCTCAATAGGCCATATTTTCAAACTTGTGAAGGCTGTGTAGGACAGAGTATTGGATGGATTTTGATGAAACTTTACTTGAAGGTGAGTGAGGTAGTGTAGAGCTTAAGTTTGGCTCTATTGCGTTTTCCGCAAAGATGCGCAGAAGTTGTGGCTCGATGTGTGTTTGAAAGTTTGAAATGCCGCTCAATAGGCCATATTTTCAAACTTGTGAAGGCTGTGTAGGACAGAGTATTGGATGGATTTTGATGAAACTTTACTTGAAGATGAGTGAGGTAGTGTAGAGCTTAAGCTTGTCTCTATTGCGTTTTCCGCAAAGATGCGCAGAAGTTTTGGCTAGTTGTGTGTTTGAAGATTTGAAATGTCGTTGAATAGGCCATATTTTCAAACTTGTGAAGGCTGTGTAGGACAGAGTATTGGATGGATTTTGTTGAAACTTTATTTGAAGGTGAGTGAGGTAGTATTTTTTGCAAAGATGCGCAGACGTTGTGGCTCGATGTGTGTTTGAAAGTTTGAAATGCCGCTCAATAGGCCATATTTTCAAACTTGTGAAGGCTGTGTAAGACAGAGTATTGGATGGATTTTGATGAAACTTTGCTTGAAGGTGAGTGTGGTAGTGTAAAGCTTAAGTTTGGCTCTATTGCGTTTTCCGCAAAGATGCGCAGACGTTGTGCCTCGATGTGTGTTTGAAAGTTTGAAATGTCGCTCAATAGGCCATATTTTCAAACTTGTGAAGGCTGTGTAGGACAGAGTATTGGATGGATTTTGATGAAACTTTACTTGAAGGTGAGTGAGGTAGTGTAGAGCTTAAGCTTGTCTCTATTGCGTTTTCCGCAAAGATGCGCAGAAGTTTTGGCTAGTTGTGTGTTTTGAGGATTTAATTTTTGTCGTTTTCGTCATATTGTGAAGGCTGTGTAGGACAGACTATTGGATAGATTTTGATGAAACTTTACTTGAAGGTGAGTGAGATAGTGTAGAGCTTAAGTTTGGCTCTATTGCGTTTTCCGCAAAGATGCGCAGAAGTTGTGGCTCGATGTGTGTTTGAAAGTTTGAAATGCCGCTCAATAGGCCATATTTTCAAACTTGTGAAGGCTGTGTAGGACAGAGTATTGGATGGATTTTGATGAAACTTTACTTGAAGGTGAGTGAGGTAGTGTAGAGCTTCAGTTTGGCTCTATTGCGTTTTCCGCAAAGATGCGCAGAAGTTGTGGCTCGATGTGTGTTTGAAGATTTGAAATGTCGTTGAATAGGCCATATTTTCAAACTTGTGAAGGCTGTGTAGGACAGAGTATTGGATGGATTTTGATGAAACTTTATTTGAAGGTGAGTGAGGTAGTATTTTTTGCAAAGATGCGCAGAAGTTGTGGCTCGATGTGTGTTTGAAAGTTTGAAATGCCGCTCAATAGGCCATATTTTCAAACTTGTGAAGGCTGTGTAGGACAGAGTATTGGATGGATTTTGATGAAACTTTGCTTGAAGATGAGTGGGGTAGTGTAGAGCTTAAGTTTGGCTCTATTGCGTTTTCCGCAAAGATGCGCAGAAGTTGTGGCTCGATGTGTGTTTGAAAGTTTGAAATGCCGCTCAATAGGCCATATTTTCAAACTTGTGAAGGCTGTGTAGGACAGAGTATTGGATGGATTTTGATGAAACTTTACTTGAAGGTGAGTGAGGTAGTGTAGAGCTTCAGTTTGGCTCTATTGCGTTTTCCGCAAAGATGCGCAGAAGTTGTGGCTCGATGTGTGTTTGAAAGTTTGAAATGTCGTTGAATAGGCCATATTTTCAAACTTGTGAAGGCTGTGTAGGACAGAGTATTGGATGGATTTTGTTGAAACTTTATTTGAAGGTGAGTGAGGTAGTATTTTTTGCAAAGATGCGCAGAAGTTGTGGCTCGATGTGTGTTTGAAAGTTTGAAATGCCGCTCAATAGGCCATATTTTCAAACTTGTGAAGGCTGTGTAGGACAGAGTATTGGATGGATTTTGATGACACTTTACTTGAAGGTGAGTGAGGTAGTGTAGAGCTTCAGTTTGGCTCTATTGCGTTTTCCGCAGAGATGTGTAGAAGTTGTGGCTCGATGTGTTCTTTTTATCGTGATGTTATTTATTTTGACTCTATAGTAAGAAATCATTAACCTGGAGTCGTTGATTTCATGAGAAAGTGGACCGGCAACACATAGACGGTACACGACATCAACAGCTCGACACAAGTAAATAATCATCATCATATGAAAACGAAACATGTTTTAAGAGCAATACTTGTTTAGTCAATAGTCCGCAACCTGGCGGTGTTTATCAGTCTATCAGTAGTAAAAACTGTGCCCTACTTGCGAGGGATAGGTACATGGATAGTACATGTATAATTCAGTGTTATGAATAGGTACATGGATAGGTACATGTATAATTCAGTGTTATAAATAGGAACATGGATAGGTACATGTATAATTCAGTGTTATGAATAGGAACCTGTATGACTTCTGTCTTACTGGATAGGTACATGTGTTTGGTAGACTTGGTTGAGTACATTGCGTTTCGGAACGTCTATGATCGAACTTGTGTGGTTTGGTTCTGAGTACTTGGGTACGTACCGATAGACGTCCGTTGTTTGATTTTGAATGGGTTTGCTCAATTGCGACTATTGTGACTATTGCAACCATTGTAATCAAGATGACACATTGATTTTCCTTTTACGTAGACAAACTATGCTATAAATATGAGATAGTTGTTTGATGACATACATAATGATGACTAGTATCCCAACGTCGTGGGTTGTCGCAAGAGACCTTGGATATTCGTTCAAAGCTATAGAAACTGTAACAAATCTCAGTGAAAATATCAACGCTGGTGATTTAGTTGATCGACTAATGGATCTAGATGAGCATGCTATGAATCACAATTTGGATCGTAGGTGGATAGAGGATTTCTCCATGCTACACTGCAATGATAGTGAAATTAGGAGGATCAAATTGGAACGATATGGAAAGAAGGAGACATCTGACAGTGTTTTAATAAACAGTTCTCCCAATAAAAGTGACTTCAGAAGGAAATTAGAAGAAGAGACATTTAAATTATTATGTGAACGGAACTGCATTAAATGTTTTAAACAGGAACGATCCCTTCTCTTTTTACCATGTTCTCATAGCGTTATGTGTTCTACATGTTATGTACCCTTTGAAACTTCATCTTGTCCCCTTTGTGATGAAGAAATATCTTCAACAGTCACTGTATATCGTGCATGATGAGTCATCATGCACGTCTGTGATTGGTCACTATTGTGTCTTTGTGTGGCTTTTCTATATAAGGAGGACATTGTACCGTTCTATTTCCAGCATAATTTGAGGCTAATACAATGTCAATCAGCATGCCGTTCACTACCAACATTCCCATTACAATAATTTACCGAAGTCAACTCTTCACCGGCAATATATTTTATTCTGCCGTGAATATAACTGGCTATAAAGCGGATTTGGTGGATCTGATGGAGGAAATAGTGAAGTATTTCCGCTGCGGAGAGGACGTTGTGGTGCAGAGAATGTTAATGAGAGTCGTGAACAACGCTCTTACACGAGTAGCAAGATTTTGGCTCAATGAAGTATTTCGCCCACTAGCTCAAACGGAGATTGTACCGGAATACTCTCGCTGTTGCTGCAGCAGTATCCACCGGAAACACAATACATGTCTCCATGACATTATCACCTCCAGCTACTTTGACGAGAGGGGTGAGAAATGCAAACTGGACTTGTTCAGTGGACCGCCATCAGTAAGCATCAATGTGGCTGCTCAAGGACATTCTGAGGTGATCAGTTTCCGGGCATACTATGCCAATATTTTAAAGACTTTCCATTTAAAGCCCTGCTGTATGTGCTGTCCTATTTCAAAACATCTAATGAAAGACATTGAGCAGCACATAACTGCTACAAATCAGACTCTAGCCGATGTGAGTGTGTATCAGTTTCCCTCTACAACTTGTTAAGTGTTTTATGTAATTTTATAAGTACCAGCAACAAACTCTGCGTGATATGTAAATGCTTGTAAACTTTTGTGTATAATGTTGTAAGTACTAAGCAAAAATTGTAATTGTATTATCTATTTCCATATTAGAATAAAAATGTCTGTAAAACGGAAGGCATCTTCTCGTCAATCGAAACGGTCCTTCAAACCTTCAAGTCAGTTTAAAAAGGCGTTGCGAAAGTTAAACAGGATACATGATAATAAGAAGAAGTGTCAATTGATTCAAAATTCAAGTGATGATTTCATTCGCGATTTAGCTTTTGCAATACACAAATGTCTACCTATTTACAAGCCTCTATTAAATGCTGGCTCTTTGAATAGCATAAAAAAGTTTTCAAATCCAAGGAGTAGTGATAAGAAAAGGCGAAACTTAATTCAGCGCGGTGGTGGTGGGTTTCTAAGTATGTTAAATGATATTGGAAACAGTATTAATGGTGTAATCAATAGTCCGCTTGGAAGGATTGCAGCAACTGCTGCAATGTTAATATAACGTTAACAAATCATAAAGTGACACGTCATCAATTTGATTGATGAGTCATATATAGGTGTATATAAGGAAGACGCTTTAATGATATTTTATCACTTTCAAGTGACAATTCATTTGCACTGGTTGAAAGCTCCAAATTAGTACTTGTTGAAATATGACTCAGAAAATGTATACAATCAGAGAGGAAAGTGACGCTTTTGAGAAAGATCTCTTGAAGCTTCGTCCGACACGAAAGGTGCAAGGGATTGGAAATACATTCTACTTTCAAACCTTGAATTATGGTGATGATGGCTTTTATCTTCAAGTTCCATTCTTCCACAGTAATGGCATGTCTACATCGGGGTATAGCAATATGAGACAAATGCGAGAGACACTTCCAAAATGGCAACAGGTGATTCTTAAAACTGTTGACTCTTTCGCGAAAGAATGTGTTGAGCTGCCTGAAAGTGCTCCCACTCATTGGAGAAAGGCATTAGAGGAAGGAGTTGGTTACAAGGAATTGCCGGAATTCGATACACTGTTTTTAAAACTATCGGATCATTTTCAAGCATTCGATCTCTTTACAAACGCGATGGAATGTGAGGATCTCAAACGGGACCGCTATATGGGCTTAGTGCACGTTACCGGACTTTATATTGGTTCACATGGTTCGACTGGTAAAGTCGCATCTTTACAAATGAAGGTTCTTCAACTAGTCTATGAACCACTACCAATTGATAAATGCTTAATTAACGTTGATAAGACTGCTTCAAGTGATGGGAAGGAAGAGAGCAAAAAGCGAGGGCGGAAATCTAAAGATGGTAATCCTAAATTGAAGTTGAAGCGCCAAGATGGTGACTTGAAAACTTTCTATAATCCTAATTGTGATGAGGAAACACAAATGTTTTAATTTGTAAATGTTTTAATTTGTAAATGTAACTTGAAAGTTTCTATTCTGAATGTAAATAAACGTGATCTGGAACATGTGTCTGTTTTGTTGTTCTAAGCAAAATTAGCGGGATGATGAGTTTAATGTTAATGGAATTATAAGATGACAGATTTTCGTCTATTCACTGATCGCACAATGTGTGTCGCTGGACCAAGTCAGTCCGGTAAAACTACATTTGTAACTCAATTGCTACAATATAGAAATGAAATGTTTAACAAAGAAATTAAGAGAGTCAAATGGTATTATGGACTATTTCAACCACAACTACATTCTGCACTTCGCCAGAAAGGTTATGAGGTGAAGCAAGGGTTCCCATCAACTGAGGACATCAAAGCAGGTGACTTACTAGTATTAGATGATCTATTACGTGAAAGCAAATCTTCAAAGGATGTAACTGAAATGTTCATTCAAACTGCACATTATAGGGAAGCTTTTATTATCTACATCACCCAAAACATCTTCGATGGAGGGAAAGAGCAATGAACTAGAAGTTTGAATACACATTATTTGGCAATATTTAAAAATCCAAGAGATTGCAGTCAGATACATCATCTCAGTAGACAGATATTACCTCAACAACCTAAAGTACTTTCAAAAATATATGAAGATGTAACAAAGAAACCACATGGCTATCTATTTATTGATCTAACCCAGGAATGTCCGGAACGACTTCGATTCCGAACAAATATCATACCTAATTCTGCTGAACCAATGACAGTTTTTCGGTTCACAGTTAGTTTTAAGCAATGTACTTTGTTGCCTTATTATTTTCAAACATGTCGTATTCAAAGATGGTAGTCATTCCTCAAGAGGAGTATGTACAATTGACTACATTACAAAGTGCACAGGAAGTCAAAAATATAGATCAACCTATTACGAATCAACTTAAGGAACTAACACAAAAGGATATGGCATTCCGAAGATTAAGGATCCCTATCGACGAATGCAGTTAGCAGCTGAAAACATTGATGAGAGGCGACAGATTCGTGACACGTTGCGACGGTTTATAACCTTGTCAATACCTCGACCATATCGTGTGCGCGCTGAGCGATTATTTGACTTCATTGATCCACATGTGAAGTTCAATGAGAGAGGGGAGATAATAGATGAAGCAACTGGTGATGTTATTAGAAATAATCACATAGATGACCTTCTACAATATGCTGTCAGAGATGTAAGGCGAAAACTAGGTGCACCACAAGGGTGGACATATTTTCAGAAAATTTTATCTGATTAAAATGTACCTCACAATATTATTGGAGGACCGACTGTGAATGAGTTGGATAAAGGTCACTTACAAGATGGATTAAAAAGTAAAACACCCGCGATGGCGGTCAAGCGAGAGCTTCATGATCCCGATGATCTGCAACCAAAAAGAGCTACTAGGCGCTCAATGCGTGTTGCGAAGGAGTATAGTAAATATTAAGCAAATATGAATTAGGCCTTGCCTCTCTCATATCATGTCGTTACAAAAATTTTGCTGTTGTTTGAAATCTGCGCTCAAAGGTAAAGGAGAAGAGGGCATAGAGGTTGATATCAATTGTGTTAGCAGTTGCTGTGCGAGTAATACGCGTGCAAATCAGAACAAAGACGATGAGTACAGCAGTGAAACTCAGAAAGATTTATTACGACTTAAATCACCCCGCAAGTTTCAGTCGTCCGGAGGTTCTAGCCCGTGCAGCAGGTGTGGGAATAGAGAAAGTCAAGAAGTGGTTGAGGAGTCAACCGACTTACACTCTTCACAAAAATGCGAGAAAGCGGTTTCCAACAAGAAAATATGTTGTTAACAATATAGATAGTCAATGGCAAGCGGACTTGGCTGACATGCAACAGATATCACAGTACAATGATGGCTATAAATACATCTTAACCGTAATAGATATTTTATCTCGCTATGCTTGGGCACGTGAGCTGAAATCTAAACGAAGACCAGAAGTTGAAGCGACTTTTCAGAGCATTTTCGATGAGGGGCGTGTTCCGCAAAGAATACAGACCGATCAAGGGAAGGAATTCGAAAACTCTCATGTTCGAAGTCTCCTTAAAAGTCATAATGT
This sequence comes from Prostheceraeus crozeri, assembly GCA_907163375.1. NCBI lineage: Eukaryota > Metazoa > Platyhelminthes > Polycladida > Euryleptidae > Prostheceraeus > Prostheceraeus crozeri. Next base: position 37,690 of record CAJQUW010000244.1, on the reverse strand, counting down.
GGAATTGTTTAGTGTCAAAAGTGCTTATAAAGCTGCCATGGTTGAGAGGTTCAATCGCACACTGAAGACAAAAATATGGCGCTATTTCACTGCAAAAAATACACATGTTTGGGTAGGTGAGCTGCAGAAATTTGTTAAGAATTACAATGAAAGCTACCATCGAATCATTAAGATGAAACCAGTTGATGTTACCCCAGATAATGCGATGGATGTATGGCTTCGATTGTATGATAAGAAAGCGAAAAACATCTCCAATGAAAAGAAAATTAATGTTGGTGATAGAGTTCGGATTTCAAAGGTTAAGTCTACATTTGAGAAGGGGCATCTACCTAATTGGACTGAAGAAGAGTTTTTTGTAGATGAAGTAAATACAAAATTTAGACCCACCATGTATAAATTAATAGATTACCATGGCAATCCAATTGAAGGAAAATTTTACTCTTATGAATTGCAAGTAGTAGACAGAAGTGAAGAGGTGTATATGATTGACAAAATAATTAGGAGGAAAGGTCATGGCAATCAAAGGAAATATCTAGTTAAATGGAAAGGATATCCTGATTCATTCAATAGCTGGATAACGCACCAGGATCTACAAAATGTGGAGGTGGGAGACACTCGTAACTTTTAAGCTAATATAGCAGTGACTTCTTCCATATATGAGTTTATCATGTCTACTAACTTCAACATCATTCTTCCAAGCAATAGCAACCCCAAGATATTCCCAAGTAACAAACCATCTCTATACTCTGTTGAATTTGCTAATCCAATTACTCTGCATGGACCCCATGAAGTTGCTCTAACTGAATTACTTATTACAACGATATCAGTTTGCTAAAAACAATTATTTTGAATTACATAAAGAAGTACGAGAGAAGGATGATTGTTTTCGCATATTTCACAATAGTCTACATGGTACATGGGCTTTCATCATCTAACTTTACATCCTTTTTCAACATCTTTACCATCTGTCCAAAACATGATTAAAATTCAAAAGGCATTTGCAACGTCAACTTTTGATTCTAAGGTTCCCACAATGAGCTTGCAAGATACAGGAAAGGAAATCGGTAAAATGTTTGAACGAATAAATGATCTCTTCAAGCTGACTTTGAATAAATTCTACAAACCAGTCATAAAGGGGTCAACAAAATTGATGAAGGAAGGGAAGCATGTTCTTCTTGTATTAGGTGAGAATTTGAGTCATACTTTTGGTTATTCCAGAACAACTTTCTCATCAAGGTATTGGTACAATGGACGTGGGTGGAATTCGGAGAGGAAAGTCACTGATTTTCAATGTAGAATTGTGCCATTGTATGCATTACAAAAAAGGAGCATCCGAGTAAAAAATTAATTTGAGGTCATTAGAAGTGTTGAAGACTTTGAAAGAAAGTTTCAAGGATCAGTGCCAGAAACGTTAATGACTTGTGAATATAAGAAAGAGAAAGTAACTTTATTTACTGTTGAAACGGAGGCAGAATTTATTGTTTTTACTAAAAAGACACCATTGAAAAAGTCTGATTCCGCTGTTATTGAATTCGGATCTGAAATGATTGGGATGTTTAAGGGCCTTGAAAGCGCACCTTGGTTGACAGAGTTAAATGATACATTCAAGGTTCAATTGTCCTCTTCTAAACTCAAAGCATCAACAAATGCTTCATGGGATATCCACGTATACAGCAAAGACATATTGAGTGATGATTTGTCTACTTCCAGTGAACTTGTAAAAAGAGCTAATTCGAACATTGAAAGCTTGAAAACGACATCTGAATTGTGTACAAAGTTAAATGAGTTTGGTGTAGATTACCTTGATGCAGATGAATATCACTTTTCTTATGATCCACATAAGAAACGCATGATTCTAAAGGTAGGGAAGAAGTCTCTTATCAAGCTGGATAGCGTGTTAACGACCACATTGGGATTCTCAAAATCAACTATTTATGAAGGCACATCAATAGGCGATACAGCCCCATCACTAGAGCGTGATATAAGTAACTTATACGTCTATTGTAACATTATTGAATATACAAGGGTTGGCGACATTGAGGCCCCACTTCTGCGCACATTTCCTCTCTCATCCGTAAGGAAGCAAATAATCAATCGAGAATTTTTTAACACAATGTATCTACCAATCAGCCGAAATTACATCAATAGAATTGACACATCAATTCATGATGACGCAGGATAAGTAGTACCGTTCTGTGGTGGTGTTACTGTTTTGACCCTACATATTAGGTCACGAGAATAAGGCTTTACGCTATTGTGACTTCCATAGTTATTCAATAGTCATAATGACAGGCATTTACAGTAGACCATCATATCAGAGCGGTTATCCCGTGTTTGTTGGAGGTAGACGACAAGTTGGAGGAGGCATATTTGGTGCACTAAGACGTATGGTTCTTCCAACACTCAAAAAGTATGGCGTACCAATCATGAAGCGTGTTGGAAGCAGGGCTTTAGATTTTGGTGCAAATGTTGCAGCTGATGCGCTTCAATGTGACGATATCGGTGAATCTATGAAAATGCGCGCGCAGCAATCTGCCATAGACGCATTAGATGATTTAACAAAGACGAGACGTACAGTTCGGAAGAAGCGTAGGAAGTCAAGACAAGTTGGATCCGGTCGAGTTACTAAGCAAAGACGCAGGAAAAGTAAAAAGCCGACTAGAGCAGCACGTTCTAAATCTAGACGTCGAGTGAAAACAAGAAAGCGCAAACGAAATTCCACAGCTACTAGAAACAAGTCAAAACGAAGGAAGACAACATATTTGTAGAGCTAATACGATGCAGAGTATAAATTCGACTTTGTGTTTCTTCGATTCTCCCCCTCATCAGACAGACATCATCTCCTCAACAATTGTAGACATAGTCCCCACAACAAATAGCGATGGTAATCAACAGCCTATTCAGTTTGATATACCTGCCAATCCTCAAGATTATATTGACTGCCAATCCATTGATTTAGAATTGTGTATACAAATTAAGAAGACTGATGGTACCAATATTGATTCAACTAAGGATAAAGTGGGATTGACAAATCTTCCTATTGCCAGTCTGTTCTAAGATGTGTATCTAATATTGAATGACAAACAGATTGAAGGAGGGGATCGTGCATATCCATATGGAGCATACATACATACAATGACGCAATTTCAAAAGCAAGCTAAACAGTCACACTTGCAAGTTTCTGGGTGGTATGATGATCAGCAAGGGAAATTTGATGATGTCTCAAATACAGGGTTGAAAAGACGAATAGATTTAACAGCGGATTCAAAGGAATTATACTTGAAAGGACCTGTCTATCTTGATTTCCTTCGTCAATCTAGATATCTGCTATCACAGGTTAAAATGCAAATAAAATTTATTCGTGCAAATCCTGAGTTCGCGTTAATGGCTTTTTGGAGCTACAAACTATCAAGTCAACATAAGTAAAGCCGTGCTCAATGTAAGGCGAGTAACAATGAACCCGTCAGTCATCAACGAGCATGCGACAGGATTGAGGAAAAACAATGCAATATATCCAGTTAATCACAGTGTGTTGACAAACTTCACAATTGGTGCGGGATCATCCTCACATGCCTACCCAAATCTTTTTCCCACTGCAATGCCAAAGGCGGTGTATATCACATTTGTTGAAAATGAGACATTCATTGGTGCTTTTGAAAAGAATCCATTCAATTTCCAACACATTAATGTTAGCAAACTAGCACTCTACCAGGATGGGAAATTTGTATCTTGTAAAGCATATGAGCCTAATTTCAAAGATGGTAAATTCGCACGTGAATATGGTTCTACTTTCACCGCCCTCAACATGTTTAATACAGATGATTCAAATGGAATTACAATGGATATGTACAGGAATGGCTACTTCTTCATTATGTACAACCTCACAGCAGATGCAGATCTAGGTGGTGAAAGCGTAGGAGTTACGAAGCCTGGAAATCTACGACTGGAGGTATTATTTCAGTCACCTTTGAAGAAAACAATTACTTGTCTCATTTATGCTATCTATGATAGCAAAGTTGAGATAACAAGAATGAGAGACGTGACTGTCAGCTATCAGAGATGAGTAATTTTAGCAACATAGAAATCTTGAGGAAAATGAGGAAAGCTCATCCCTACTCCAAGACAATATTTCTCAATGTCTTTTCTAGAGATAATTTACCTGATTCAATTCCTTTCTATCCTTGTTCGCTTATCATCAATACGGATACCAACAATCTTCCCGGAAAACATTGGATTGCTGTATACATCAATCGTTATAAAGTGGCCGAATATTTTGACTCTCTTAATCGACCTCGTTTACATGATATCGCATTATGGATGAACAGGTTCTCCTGGACTGTTAGGAAAGTGACATCGTTCCCACTTCAAAGTAATACATCTCTAATGTGCGGTGGCTATGCACTCTATTTTGTCAACGAGAGACCATTGAAAAATAACTGTAAAAGTGCTTTAGAACTATTTTCAAGAAACTGTGATAAAAATGATGTAACTCTTACTAAATATGTCGAAACAGTTTTGAAATAAAGTTTTATGTTGTATCATTAACTTGCTCTCTTTTTTCCAAAACAAGGGTTTATAAGGAAAACAAAAACATATTCATATTTCATTATCTATTCACATATATACAAAATCTACAATTTGGTTTTCATGAAACATTTTTTCAAATCACATATGATGGGAGGCACATCACTTATGTCTTTGATGCCGGTTATCACAATCTTTTCATTATGGAACACATGAACATGATATGGATGCCAGTTAGTCAATTGAGCTGCTGGAAATAACTCCACTTCATAAGTTAGATTATGTGATGATGTAACAATACGGAAGTCATAGTGATAGTTCAATTCACATAACACGGTCATTGTCTTCACTTTCCAATCAGATAATGAATCACCAAGTAAATGTTCCAAAGTAAAGTGTAGATATGAGAGATCACCCTCCATGACCCTTCCAATACATTGGATTGTTCCATTTTGAAAGAATATGATAGTGAGAGATCTATCCTTCCTCTGAATCCTCCATGTTAACATTGAGGGTCTTCCAAGATGTAAACTCGTTGTCGGCTTCAATTTGCGTTTTATCAGTAACCATTGTTTTCGGTTGGGTATATTCCTCTCGATCTCTTGTAGATTGAGTTTTGACTTTGCTTTTGTAGTTAACATCCGATTTACAACTTCCAACCGTTTGATTTCCTCCATCTTTAATGAATGACGTTATCTGTGGTAGTATCTCCCTTGTAAAGGTTTCCCATGTGACGTCACTGAAACGAAAAAATCGATATTCAACATCTTCCCGTTTTGGTGAACAGACGTATAGTCTGACTGATGAATCACACTTTATCCATACCTTGTCATCGAGAGGAATCTTGATCCGAGTCTTATGGTTGCCAATGAGATCCGCAAAGTCTTTCAGTGAAGGCAATGAGTCAATTTTAATGCAAACGCCACGATGTTTTCGAACACTATTTGCTATTGAATGACGAAATGCTATTCTTTTAGAATTTGTTATGTGAACGTTTTGCACGTCACTAAGTTTCCATGATCTAATGTAATGAGGCATGTTCCGAAAGCTATGTTTCAAATGTAGGTTTAATGTTTGCCTAAAGTTTGTTATTTTATTAGCTCAACATATCGGAATGATGTTGAGTACAAATTCTTCACATATTCATTCACATTAGGACTATCTATTTATTAGTAATCATTTCTACATATCGGAAAGATGTAGAAATTTCAATTTTAGTAAGACTACTTATGTATTAGCAAGTGTTGCTACATGTCGGAAGATGCAGCAATTGCAAGATCTATTACAAGTGGAATATTGTATTGTTTTTTTATTTAGACTTATTCTACATCACCTGTGACAGGAAGGCATCTCCTTCTCTTCGACGGTGGGGGAAGACCTAGGCTGTAGTGTCCATATGGTAATGATAAATTTTTATCCAGCCAACAACGCTTATCCTCCCAAAGTGAAAGACCTCGCTTCCTAAATGATTTTGTGCTAACTACGTGATTTTTTGAATTTATAATTGTCATATCTTCAGTTGTATCATTCTCACTATAATACACACTCCTATAGTCATTATGTTTCAATTTTTTAACTGCTGCTCTCTGAATTCCTTTTGCACGTTTGATGCTATGATTCGTAGAGTCTTGATATTTCATTGAATACATTTTCGGTTTTAGTAGGATCATTTCCTCAAGCAACTTTCCAGCACACTCATCCTTAAAACAACCTAATCTAGCTTTGTTTGTAGTTGAGTATAGTCGGTGATGACTGTCATAGTTTGATGAGTCAAACTTTTCACCGAAGTATAGAAGTATATCCTCCAGACGGACAGATGGTGATGTGTATAAACATAGGAAGAAACTGTCGGTATCACCTCCACAAAGCCGCGTTTTATTTATCAGTGGACATCCTTTTAGATCACTGTAATATAATTGATACATTTCCAACTTACTATAGTCAAGTACTACTGCCTGACCAACATATATTAATTTATTTAAAACTATTGAAGGTTTGTACATTTCCATACCAACCAGATCTTCATCAAATATTTTGTGTTGAACATAGAGAGGATGATTTGACAATTTCAGTAGTTGTTTCTCATTGTTGACAAGTTTAAATTTTTTCCTTCTCCTTACATTTTCCATTGTTTTACCATATAAAGAATTATTTTTCAATTTGTAGAATGACTTTTCGAAGTCAGTGCTTGATTGAGCCCTCTTTTGAGAGTTTATATCAATGTATGTTTTTAACCAAGGCTTTTGTGTGAATTTTATGCTACTATGAATCTTCTTGATTCTCATGCCCATGGTCAAGTAAAATTTTAAAATTGAGTAGTGGACTACATAATTTTCCCTATCAAATTGATGGAGCAGAAGTTTCTTGATAGAAGAAAAATGTGTATTTGGTCTTACTTTTTCATATAGATTTTTCATGTAGTGTGAAAACATTCTCTTTTCAATCATCTGCATTTCTGGAGATAATGGGAAATCGGCAGTGTCATCATGAATGGCTGCAGGATACTCTAAATCTAAATCAAAAATGTAGCCGATTTCACCATCATCATCTATATTTTGAACATTTTCTTCATTTAAATAAAATATCTAATTCACTTTCATTCAACCATTTGAAATTTGAGTGGGGTAGATTCCTACTGAGTGAAGAACCGTAAAGGTTATTAGCATCTGAGTAGGTCAAATGTCGACTTTCATGTGTATTATTCCCTAATTCTTCAATGCGTGCACGCGCTCGGTGAATGTTGGTGAAAGTCATACCCCTCTAATTCCTCGTTCAAATAGATTGTACATATTTTCATCTTGTATGTAGTGTGGGGGATCATTGGAAGAGAAATTTAGTGCTGAGGTAAAGCTAAGATGTGGGAGACTGACAAAATGTACAGGATCGACTTCATCCTCACGTTGGCTCAATGCTCTAAACACTTCAAATATGTCTGCCAACAATAAAACCTCTAACTTCAGATATGCCAGCATGTAATCACCAAATGTGCTACAATTAAATTCAATCCATGCCTTGTTAGCGTGTTCATATTCACTATCGGAACAGTGCTCACGAGTAAGATCATTATAGAATTCAAATTGTGGAGGTAGACAGTCTTCCGTCAACGTGTTTTAGTTTTTGAAGTATGAATATGGAAACACTCCCTTCTGATATAAAATATTATCATTTAATTGTGGAAATTCTACCCTTAATGTCTCTACATGCTCATACGTTTGCAAGCCCTTGGCTAATTCACTCAAGGATGCACTTAGAAATTGATATGAGTCTAAGAATTTTAGTTTAAAGTATACTGTCTTCCCTTTGTATTCATTTACAGGGACACTGGCGGATAAAGTTATATATTTTTTAGCAGTTGCTGCTACAACATCTAATTTCCAAGATTTCATTCTTCCAATCGCTTTATAGCAAACGATGTGACTATCATAATTTTTAAAATTGTGGAAACATATGGGGAGCTCCCGTCTGTTAAGTCTTAACCGGAGATTGCATTTCCTACATAATGTTTGCCTATATCGTCCGGTGATATGATCATGATCACGAACTTTTATGACTTCATCGCTGAATTTCGATTTACATTTGTTGCAACATTCTGCATTCTCATGGCTTGCTTTTTCATCCGCTGACAGTGTCATTGGCCGCCTAGTTATTGCACATTGGTTGCCATATAAGTCTTGGGCTACAGTTTCTAAGTGGTGCAAGAAACTAATAATGCAATTTTCTACCTCAAAGAGGTAATACTTGTTTTCAAATTTCGATTGAAGGGCATTATGCCAGACATGATAAGCTCCAAAGGCCGCAGGTTTATGTATTTTATTATCAATGTAGCACTCTATATCCGCGTAAATTACTAAAGGAGGACTTAGTTGATATTCCATGCTACTTGTTAGTACTTTTAGATCCGATGGCATTTTTTCTATTTGTGCTTTTCCTCGAATGCAAAACTGGAAGTGTCGTTCTAGTGTTGTCGTATATGTGAATGACTGAGTGCGTCTTTCGCAGAAGTATTTATGTCTTTTTGAAGTTCTCCTATACAATCTTGACAGCTTTGGAATTCCACAATCGTGTGCTGCTCCATTGTTTAGAATTAGCAAAATATTAACCGTTTGCCTACCAGTAAAGTTAATATTGTAACGAACACCTTTGAGTCCATTTTCATAAAAGTGAATGTTAATTTTAATATCATTATTTATCTCAAATTTTGGAATATCTTTGATTGATACTGGTGTGGAAATGCCTTCCACATTTAGCTCAGATGTCCACTTACTATATGATTTTAATTCATTCCTTGAATAAGGTACTTCATTATAATGCAATATTGATAAAACTGCATATAGGAAGCAATCATTTGCATTTGAATTAACATTAATGACAGCTCTAGAGTTTTTTAACTTCTTTGGTAGAGGAAATGATTGTCCACCTGACAGTATTGGACTTGTTATTACATTGAACTCTATATTTTGTACATCATCTATAATCCAATTGCTACCCTTTTTTGTGAAGGCTTCAATATGATTTATTAGACTATTTAGATGATCCTGAAACCAAGCATCATAGTCATAAATATAGTTTGAGGATGATGAGGTAAAGTGTGCGAGAAAAGTTTCTTCTTCTTGAGGATTAGAACGGACATAACGAATTTGTGCAATCAGACGACCGCGCAATTGATAGCTCCTTAGTAAGTCAGACACTAAATTCCCTAACATGGAACGCATGCTTTCTAAGAATGATGTTATGTCCACAGTAGGTGTTGTTGGCGTGATATCATACACACGTGCATGGCCATTGAGTGCGCTTTCGCTGAGACTAACAGTTCCATAGTTATTATGCATATTCATCTCACTATTTGTATTATGTACATCCATATGCTGTCGAAATCTACTTATGGAGTTATACGTTTTGCCACAGTGAGAGCAGTATTGCATAAAGTTTTGTATGTTGGTTGAAGTGCTGGTTGTTGGCTTAGAAGTAGATCTATTTTGATTATTCGAATTTGACTCTGTTATGCTATCATTCGGTTTATTATTGCATACAAGTTTATGCCTCTTAAGATTATCCATCCTATTCATCTTATATGGACACTTGCTACATTGATACGTTTTTCCTAACTTAAAAAATTTTTCATGACGTTGCAAATTGTCAATGAGAGTGAACACTTTTCCACACTTGGTACAGACAACCATGATTATTGATGAGGATTGAAATTAGCAAGCCCTTATATACATCTACCAGCAAATGACGTAAGCGTCATCAACAGCCAATACCATATGTTCCGATCTTTTAAAGAGAAAATACAATTTCAACAATTTTTTTTTTCAAAATAGAAGAAAATAGAAGTCAAAGTTACAGTTTAACGCATTTGACAATACCACTATGGTATAGTTTTAGGTGACTGCAGCTGTCACTACAGCCACCCAAATCGTCCATCCTCATAAGGCGCACTTTTCTGATCCGATTTTGGGAACAGTCGAGGTGGACAAGTGTCTCTTTATTGTGCTGTTGACTGGTGGTTACTTGGGAGGCCAACAGGAGGTTTGATTGAGTAATATTTCTTAGAGACTCAATCAAACCTCTATTGTCCTCCTTCAACTTCACCTCGCGGGCCTCAACCTCCTTCAGGCGCTCTTGGCAACGACGGAGTTATACCTCAACGTCATCTTCTACTGTCGCGTCGAGATCGACATTATACCGCCGAACAGGTAGAGCAGCTGGAGGTGCGGGCGCAGCAGCGTGAGGGGAAGGATATGCGGCTGGGATCGGAGAGGAAGGATCTCCGGCTGGGATCGGAGAGGAAGGAGCTGCGGTTGGGATCGGAGAGGAAGGAGCTGCGGCTGGGATCGAAGAGGAAGGACGCAGTGGAGATAACGGAGCCAGTGTCATCATCGGCGATAAAGGAAGGCGCACACTCCATCTCGGAGAAGCCCGGATGTGGCTGAATGACACCTCCTCCTGAGATGCACACATTGCGGAGTCCTGTAATCGAAAGAAACAATTGTTTATCATCTATTTAGCATTTTACCATTGATGAGATACAAAAGTGAACTTCTCTTACCTCCGGCTGGATTGTGACCTTCTGACCGGTTCCAACCTCTATCTCACGGGGCAACGAGTCATTCTAAAAGATAAATCAATCTATTACAAACAAAAAACATATTTTAATAGAAAATTCTGTACTCATGCAGTTGACCAACTTTGATACTTACATTTGTAACAGGATCATCATCCTCATCGAAAGAAGATGGCGGGGAAGAAGTCGCTGACGACGTTTCCTCATCAGATGAAGTCGCTGACGAGGTTTCATCGTCCTCTCATGAAGACTCCCGAATAGAATATGGCTTTTCCTCGTTATCTTCCACCGATGTACTCGTCGCTGGCGTCGAAAGGAAACTTCGATGCTTCCTGAGGGACAGCGATCGCACAACCTGCAGAGAAAAATAAGATAACATGTTCGCAACTCATTGAGAAGCATACATGTTCTTGGAAATACTTCATGCATTGAGAAATATTATTGACAAATAACTAAACAATGACACTTACGGGACTAGGAAGACACTTCTTCTCCGGTGTAGGCAAACGGGGTATACTGTTCACACCTGTAAACAGCTGAAGAAAAGATCATATTCAATTTCACATAAAGAGCTAATGAATAACTTTAATACTTACATTTCTCAAGCATTCAGCCGCTTTCTCCTCTTCAAAACTGACACAAGTCTGTTGAGGCGACTCAATCTGAAGTGTTGTGACAATGTTGAAATACTTTTTACATGGTAGAATAGTTAATGGAGTAAATGTATTCTCACATTTTTAGTGACGGTCTTTTTTTGAATTAAGACCTTGGTCTTCTTAGGAGGAGGCATCTCATCATTATCCTGAAATATTTAAACGATATATGTTTTTATGCATAATGGACCAATAATTAATTTATTCGGTTTTAAGAAGCTATCCTTTGAAGGTATTATGTATGATTGGCAGAACTCACCTCAAAATCACTTAAGGTGTCATCGATGAACTGTCGTGACTTGGGGGCTTTCTTTGGGACTCGGGACTTGACGGGTTGCTTTATTGCGGTAGGCTCCTCCACCTATGAAAGGACACCTTCCATCGGCCTCTCCTTGTTAAATAATCGCTCCAACCTCCTCTTTTCAGCCTTTGAGGTGAGGTTAATGCCCTTCCTCCCATTTTGCTGAGCACATGGCGTGTGCTTTTCAATGAATGCCTTAGAGGCTTCGTTATTTGCCTTTTCATTGCTCCGTTTATAGGACTTACAACTTAGGCAGTACAGATACGTACAGTCACTTTTGAAGAGGCAGTTCTTGTGACCACTCTTATTAGCATGACGAACGGGCAATTGACACGTTTCACAGAAGTGAAAAATTAGGCGCTGTCGTGCAAGACTCCCTTGTCGGACCATCTCTATAGAGGAAAAAAAATTTGATTATAATTTTATCTCTTATTAAATGAGAACTCATTTATATATCATCAACAAAACTTAATGAAGTACTACCTTGATATTGAATAAATCTTAGAAAGAATTGAAATCTGAAGTTGAAATTGAAACCGAAATTCGAAAGTTTAATTTTCTTTCGAAAACGGTTTGCTCATAGAAAGAGTTGAAATTTGCAAGTAGCTGTCTTGAAATTATTTAATTTCGAAATTAACTTAATGGAATGAAAGTGAAATTTCGAAAATTTCAACCAATCCTCAATTTGTTTAATTAAACAAGCTTGAATTTTATACATCTGTTAGCAGATGACAGACTCAATATTCAAAATGGATGAAGGCTTTATTTAGGTATCTTTTATTTATAAACAAACTGTGAAAATCTTGTTGATTTAAATACACTTACATTTAAGCTGATATATTCATGTCTCTCTCTCAATGACTTAATTTAGGATGAAAAAGTAAAAAACATGGTTAATAATGTAACATAAAGTGTTCCTATCCTAAAGCCCAAGCTTCTATATTTAAAGCTATTTGGTTATAAGAACTTAATAATGTTTCTACTCCCGAATATCCTATAAAGTAGCACAACATGGTAGTGGAACTCACTTCAGAATTGTAGTATGAATCGGAGAACGGAGGAACGAAGAACGACGTCTGCTATGGACACTGAATTATTTGAAAATGAGTGAAAATTTGTTGTGTGCAACTTCTTTATATATGAAATTGACAAAGCAACTATGAACAAAGACCTTATGACATCACATCCTGGAATTGATACGACCAAACAAAATTGGTAACTCAAACAAGAAATTAAACAGCTGGTTTATTTTTAAACTTAGAAGTGGAAGTGCCATCAAATGTGTTGAAAGATTTCTACATACAAGCATTGGAGTCAATTCCAAACATTATAAAATGATGGAATGATATATTGCTTGAAATGCTATTATTTAAAGACATATTATCATTTAAATTTAAAGATATCAGATGCTTGAATTGTTTAAGAAATTGTAAATTTCAAATTGCGCGCCAAATTTCGAAAATTCAAATCTCGCGCCAAAATTTAAATAATCAAATTTAATGATGAGGGTTAGGTTTAGGTTTAGGTTTAGGGTTAGGGTTAGGGTTAGGTTTAGGGAAGCAAGAAGAGTATCTATGGCACCCGGAACCCATGGGTAAATAAATTTTCGAGTGCGCGAAGCCCCCCCCCCACTGGAGGCCCCCCGCCGTGTATGAAGTGTATGAAGGTCAAAGGTCAAGGTCAAGTGTAGAGGTTTGTATATTATGGTCATTTTTAGTTGTAAAACTTTAACTTTGAAAATTTATAAACTTAGTCATTTTTGTAAAAAAACGTGGAATTTTTCAAGTTGCATACAAATGCATACAACTAGGATTTTTTCATCAAATGGGTACATACAATATATCATTCGAATGCTCTTTTCATGCTGATTCTAATGGTGTATTGTATGACACTTGTATGATATATAATTAGAGAGCTACATGCCTTTAAAGAATGGGCTAAAAACTTAGTGAATTTAAAAATCTAACATTTGTCTGCTTGCATACAGTTGCATACAACTAGGATTTTCCCATCGAATAGGTACATACCTTATATCATTCGAAAGGTCTTTTCATTCTCATTCTTATGGTGTCGTGTATGACACATGTATGATATCATCCTGGACTGCTACAAGCATTTTAAAATTAACAACATAACTGTTTCTTTAAAAGTTATATGTTCCTATTTATTTCAAGTTGAAATCTTCATATTTGATTTTTTGTTTCAATTCAGTTATTGAACATCATTAATTGTAGATAGTTATTCCCCTTTCCCATTCAGACCTTAATTGAAGACCGATTTGTGAAATGATAAAACAAGTCTGTTCATATATACAAATGAATATTAAATGAAGAGATTAAGAAAAAACACACTAAATGTCATCAAGGTAAGGAAAGGGTACAAGTTTTTTCAAGTCCACTTGCACATGGATCCTGGTCTTTTTGGGCGCACAGGGACAGCGACGTGGTGTGTCAAGGTCAATGATTGAAAATTCGAGAGCGGTTGTGAGGTTCCGCTCGTTCGGCTCCATTCGCATGAAGACCCGTTTGGTGTGATACTTTTTCGGCGCGTTCTTCACTTTGACAGTGACCCTTCCATAAAGTGGCGTTCGCATGGACTTCTTATTCATGTGACGCATCGTCTCGATTGATACGTCACTATCATCACTCGAGTAGTCGGGCGATGCAGGGACTTGGGTGAACACCACCGGCTCGTTTGGTGTTGTAGTTCGCTCCATCGGAGATTGGGGAGGTGTATTGGTACGTTCCACTGGCGAAGTGGTACGATCAGCAGTACCGTTCTCAACTGCAGCTTCCTGTTTTCGATCCATAATGACTTGTAGATTTAAAATAATTGTAACTTGTAAACGTGAGGATTAGAACCTTTGATAAGAATTGGCACAAACCTCGGACTTATATACTTTTTAAACAAAGGAAATCCTAACAGCCAATCAGAGAGGTACCGAACTTCCCTAAAGAATATATAACTATATAAAGGATGTCATTGTTCCAAACTGTTAAGTACTTATCCTCAACGTTCCATAACAAGAAGCATGTCCTCAAAACCTCTATTCTATTTTCAAAATGACAGCCAAGTCATTATGGGAGGTCAGTTGGATATGACCGTGCATCTCTGTTGCGGCTGCAAAGTGGCCCTGTGGAAAACTTTGACTGTGACAGCACTTCAAAGGCGGAGTGGACTACCAGTGAAGTGTACGGTACACGAGTGTGACCATGACTTTAGCAACAATCAGACATTTCATGAATGGTGTGATGACTTCCTGAAGATCATGGAGTCGCCTGAGGGACGTGATCTGTACCCATCATTTATTTTTAATGCATAAATTAAACTTACATTGTAAATCTCTTGTCTTTTTCATTTTAAACATAGTTCTGGAATTGGTTTTCTTATTGGGAAGCAACTAAATCATAACTGCACATTAAAGTTTCACATCTAAATAGTGCTACATTTAAAATAATTGTCACAATAGCCGCAATTGAGCAAACCCATTCAAAATCAAACAACGGACGTCTATCGGTACGTACCCAAGTACTCAGAACCAAACCACACAAGTTCGATCATAGACGTTCCGAAACGCAATGTACTCAACCCAGTCTACCAAACACATGTACCTATCCAGTAAGACAAAAGTCATACAGGTTCCTATTCATAACACTGAATTATACATGTACCTATCCATGTTCCTATTCATAACACTGAATTATACATGTACCTATCCATGTACCTATTCATAACACTAAATTATACATGTACCTATCCATGTACCTATCCCTCGCAAGTAGGGCACAGTTTTCACTACTTCTATCATACGATCTTCATTGGTGGAGTGACTGAAAAAAATTTTCGACTTTATGATATATTTTGATCAAAAACATCCTTCACTCGATTCGCTACGCCCCATAGAGTAAGCATATACTTACTCTATGCTACTCCCTATATCGAATTCATCCATCTGTTCCAAGGTCCTTGAAAGACTTATTGTGAAGAGCATGCGCACCACCTTCGAAATCAAATACGGAAATAGTCAATTTGGCTTTAGAGCCTCAACCTCCACAACTCATGCTCACATATTTTTACATGACGCCATCACGCGTCATTTGGACGAGGTAGATTCCTTGGATGTCCTACTAACATCCTTCGACATGGCAAAGGCATTCGACTATTTGAAGCATCGAGTTCTTTTCGACACACTCAGTGAAAATGAATTTCGCCGATGACATTGTTGCAGTGATTCCACTTTCTGACCGAGAAGACATCCCAGACATTGCTAAGAGTGAAGTCGACCATGTAAACAGTTGGTGCAATACACATGGCCCTAAGTTAAACGAGTCAAAACGAAGAGCATGGCTATCAAGAAGAAAACATCCCTTGAAAATCATTCAACAATCACAGATGCTGATTTGCCGATTTGCAAATAAAGATTCTGGGCATCATCTATGACAGAAATCTAACGTGGAACATTCATTCCGATGGAGTATGCAAGAAAGCGTCCCAGTGCCTATATCTTCTCCGATCCTTAAAACCTTACGTCTCCAAAGCAGATTTAACAAGAATTTTCAAGAATTATATTCCTGTATTCTGGAATACTGTAATCCAGTTTTTCTTGGGCTTAACTCCGTCAACAACGACAAACTCCTTAGATACATCGCTGATGTCATCGCATTATTTGTGGATCAATTTGCAGAGAAGACTGTCTCCCAAACATCACAAAAAGACGCGAAACCCAATCTCTAAAGCCTTTTTCAATCGCTGCTTCAAACTGATAACATTTTACACCAGCTTACCGCCATCCCTTTCGTTCAGTAAGGAACTATTGATTCCCCTCAGTCGGATGCAGCGGCGAGCAACTTCCTTCATACCGAAGTGCGTAACACTGTACAACTCTGCGCACCACAGATAAAATCACCAATACTATTGTGCAGCTACGCCTGTATCCTCTGAGATATTTCTTACTGACTTACATACTTTTCAATTTCTTGCCACTTCAGATCAATGTTGCACTCGATTTTCAATATCTTAAAATAAACGATTTATTACTACCATTGTTTTGACCATAGAGCAAATATATTAGGTAGAATAGTAACTCAGCATTTATTGAATTCCCCATGTGTAAACAGATTCCATTTTATTAAATGAACTCTAGGTGAATACAGATGGAATTGTTTCCAAATGTGAGATATGCATATTTATGCAGTTTTGAAGAAATTACAACAGAATTAACTGATCATGGTAGCATAATGCAGAAGGAAATGATGCTATTTTACAGATCCTCAGTATCATGACAGCCTTGGAGAGGTAGTGTTTTTTTCTAAATTAGCAGCTCGATGACCTGCAATTGCTTTCATGCTGAACCTCAAGAGAATCTTCTTAAGCGTGATCATATCAAAAACTACCTGCCACTGGTAAAGCAAAACAACATAATGAGAGACAATGATTTCAATTGACTTAAAAAGATGTACGACGGCCAAGAACATCTTTAACACCAGAGAATACGGAGTAGGTGGAGCAATTGATCTTGAACAATCGTCGCATAAACATTCGTGAAATCTCTGAGGAAGTGGGCATCAGTATTGAAACACTTGCTGAAAACATTGTTCACCAAGAACTTCGATTCAATAAGGTGTCTGCACGGTGGGTGCCACGAATTCTTAGAGTCGAACAACGTGAAAAGTGTGTTGAAATCTGCCAACAGCTTCTCCGGCGTTATGAAGAGGATGGAGAGAAGTTTCTTGAATTGTTGTCTGCAAGTTTGTAATTTTGTGCATTATTTGTGTGATCTGTGCTCTAGTCCCACGATTCTCATTATTGGGACTGAATTAATCATTCAATAAACGTGAATTTTTGTAAATATTATTATTACACTGTCATACAGCAGACAGTGCTGACAACTACTCAATATCTTAGAGAGACGTATTAGCTCTCTTAGTAAGCCATAATAGGATTGCGAATTCTTTTGTATTAATCTCCTGTCGCCTTGAATAAAACATAATCAACAAGACTTTATCATAGGCAAATCCATTTATAAAACAACATTTGTCAAAAAACGTGTCTTACGTTCATTAGTTCTGAATCGATTTTCATATTCTTTTCAACTTGATCCTAAAGATGTCCTTTTTACGGTCATGATAAATTTCAATCAATTAACAAACTTTTTACATAAAAATTTAGGTCAATGCAGAAAAAGTTCCAGAAAATCCTGTCCCAAACAATAGGTACTATTTCTTCGGGAAGAAATTTCACTGTGATTTACTTAAATTGTGCAAGTATAGTTGTGCATAATGTGAAAGCGCATGATTCGTACATTTAACCAGACTATAATCCAGGATTGCATTTACATTGATTTGGGTTTTTTCAATTGGCATTTGTCCCCAAAAAAATTGTTTTCAGACCGATGCCACTTTTTGTCGTCTGACCGATGCATATTTCTGAACTTATAAATGATGTTTTTATTTTCTTTGTACGACGAAATACATAATTTGTGTTTCCAGTTGTGGCACCAATGATGCAAATGATCAAAATGATGCTTTTTGAAAAAGGAAAGCAAATAGAATGATTAAATATTGAGTTACATCCTCAGCAGAAATGAGAACAGATCTGAATATTCACTTCATTTCTTCTTGATTATCAAACTATTGTTCATTGCGTATCCCTAATTTGTGACCAAATGAATATGGGAATTGTGTTGATGTTGAGGGACGTGAACATACATGAAAATAGAATTAACAATAGATTGAAGTGAAATAAACAATAGATCAAATTGCCAAGTAAATTTCGGCTGGTAAGATGCGGAACTACGACCTACGAAATAATCCAAATTTGTTTACGAAGACTCGGTTGAAACTTGCGGAATTGAAACTTGCTCAACAAATTGAAAGAGCAATTATTGAAAAGGAAAAGAAATATCATTTTCATACATATCTGATAAGAGATCTTTTTGGAAATACGTGAACAACAAATTAAATACAAATGAACTTCCAAATACATTCAGTAATTTGAAAGGTGATACTTTCTACGAACTCGATACAATCACCGAGGAATTCAATGAACATTTCAAATCATCATTTTTAAATAATTTAGTACCAATGTTTGGAAAAGATTTAGAACCGCATGAATACTCTATGAAAACCCCCCTGTTCTCTAAAGAAGTCATTCATAAAACTTTGGTTTCTCTTCCGAATTCATCGACTATTGATAGTGATGGTAGTTCCTATATTATTCTAAAACGAGTTGCTAAGCACATTTCTCCACTGCTTTCTAGAATTTTTACGTTTTCGTATTTCACCTCAACCATATACCAGACGGATGGCGCACTGTGATTGTCACGCCTATACATAAATCGGGATCAAAAAATCTTATAGAGAATTATAGACCTGTATGTGTTTCTAGTACGATTCTTCATGTGATGGAGCGAATACTGAGACTCACTATTCTTGACTTTTGCCACTACTAATATTATAAAACCCTCTCAGTATGGATTTTCGCCTCATAAGTTTGTTGAATCATCTGGATTGTGTTTCTATGATAATCTAACTAGAAATATAGACCAAAACTTCAATGCTGACGTCGTATTTTTAGATTACAGCAGAGCATTTGAGAGTGTGCCCCATACTCGCCTCATCTCTAAGCTATCTTGGTATGGATTTGATGATATCTTGGTAACATGGATAAAGGACTATTTTACAAACCGTTCACAAAAAGTGGCTTTTTAAAGGACATTTTTCATCTCGGGCTAGTATTCACAGTGGTGTTTTACAAGGCTCTGTTTTGGGTCCGATATTATTTTCTTTGTATGTAAATGACTTAGACGAAAAAATTCATTTCAGTAAAATAGTCAAGTATGCGGATGACATAAAGATTTTACATGCCTGGTTAAACACAAACTTTGATTACTCAAATCCTGCTCGTCTTCTACAACGTGACATACGGAATCTCGAAAATTGGAATCACGAAAATGGCATGAAATTGAATGTGGATAAATGTCGTGTAATGTATTTCGGAAGATCAAATGTCAATGCCTCTTTAGTGTTATCCGGGTTAAGTGTTCCAGTAGCCGATCAATATAAAGATCTTGGCATCGTCATTACAAATCAGCTATCTTTCGATGAGCACGTAATTATAATTGTGAACAAAGCCCGTAGAAAACTTGGTCTCATTAAAAGAAGTTTCCGTCACCAAGAAGTAAAAACATTGGTCAATTTATATAAGGTTCATGTCCGTCCTGTTCTAGAATACGGTAGCATACTGTGGTAGCCGTATAAATCAAAATACATCGATCTGGTTGAGAGTGTGCAAAGGCGAATGTCTAGACAGTTTTCAAAATTAAGGCATCTTGAATATCGGGAAAGACTCAAAGAACTAAATCTTCTATCCTTGAAGGCTCGCAGAATTCGCTATCAACTAATATTCATGTACAAGATTGTTCATGGTATGGTTGACATTAATGCTGATGACTTTTTTCATTTTATTACTGCTTCACGAACTCGTGGTAATCATCCCCGTATAAATTCAGAATTTGGCCAACACAATTATCGACATAACTTCTATACTGTATCAATCGCAAAGTATTGGAACATGCTGTCTGATGTTGATATAAACGTCAACTATATTTCTAAATTTAAGAATGTCATTCAAATGCTTTTCATGAGACTTGATATGTGGCAACATCCTTTTCTTTCATGAATTATGTGATCTCACGACAAATCATGCTAGCAGTACATGCATTTCCATCTATGTCATTTCATGTCTGTGCCCTCCATTTTGGGCTATGTATTTGATTTCAAATACAAATATTATTATTATTATTATTATGGGTTCATGCGATGAGTCGCTTCCTTTTCAAATCTGCTCCAATCTTTAAACTCAGGATGCAATTTTACAAGTTAAATTCAAAAACAATTTACAGAATATACATGCTGTAAATGCTGTGGAAATTATCTTAAAATGTCGATAAAAAAGTAAGCACCTTATCCGCATGCAATTCGACAGGCACATTACCATAAACGAGGGCTGTGGTATAGAGCTTCCAATAGCCACCAAACTTAAACAGGAAACCCCTGCGAGCAAAAGGGCCGCACCCAGCTGGCAGCCTTAGCAGGACTTTGGAAGTGGCTCTTCCAACAGTCGCCTCTGAGCAAAAAAGCCCACCTCAGCCACCTCAGGACTGGGAAAGCGGTTTTTCCAGTATTCGCATCCGTCCCAGACCGCCTCCGCCTCTATAACCCTGTCATATAAAAGTTATCTCAAAAAGTGAACGGAAGAAGAATTGAGGGAACTGACTATTCTCGGTGAACTGAAACAGCGAAGAAAGACGTCAAATGAACGAGAAGCTGAGTGAACTGAAAAACTCCCTCGTTGGATGCTCTGATCAGGACATCGCCATCTGCATGTACTTAACTTGCGAAATCGTTATCATGTATCGCCAATAGATAAACCTCAATGAAACCACCCAAAGTTTTAAGCATAGTCTTCTCATGAACCATGGTGGACAAAACCGGCGGATCATTGCGTCATTGCCGTACTCTACGGTTTATTCCGAACCAGACGAAAAGCTCATCTTCTGCTTTCACCCTGCCATTTTGCGTTTCATTAAGATTTTATACTTATAGTATACTTATTAGTCAGGTGACCTGGAACATTTCATTGCAATCTACAATCTGCCATGGGGCTGGTCGAATCAAATGCTTTTCCCGACAATGCGTAGATTGCATCTATTGTCGGGGGTTCCTCTAATTTCTGCTCTAAATCGACTTGCTCATCTGCAACTTTCGAACTCAGCTGCAACTTTCGACACTATTCCATTCACCTGTAGGGAACGTTTGATCAGTCCTCTTAAGGATTAAATTTCTCACTTATCTTTTCATCAAGTCTTCATTTCACAACTTCATTTCATTCGGGATTAATTTGATGGGTTACGTCTGGCATCACTAATGATTTTGACATGTTGATACAGTATGAGTATGATGGATAACAGACCTGATCGCCTTTATCTATTGGTAAGGAGAATCAGGTGCACGAGCGTTAGGATAGTTAATACCGCTAAGTACTAGGATAAATTGAAGCGACAATTCTGACAACCTCAGTTGGACAGAATTCACTCGCTGAGTAAGCTTGCTAAATTCTCTTTTTGTACTTCTCGATGCATGAATTATTAATTGGTATTCCGTAGCGTATTTTCAGTAGCAGTAGTTTCCCCCTGTTTAAACAATAATATAAATTGCTTAGAGGGTAGAGTACTTGATAGAGTTTAAACTAATTAACCCTATGTATTTGACCTATTGGTTAGCGTATAACGTTTTAATTGTTACCATAGTACGTATAGAGTTGAAGGTGGTCTCGTTCCCCGCCTCTGTACCTCTGCTAGCAGGATTAAGAGTCCTTATGCGTGAACTAATGGCGTGTTTTCAGCTTTACAACATGATTGTTGTAATATTTTTTCTGCATCATTGCTAGAGCACATTAAATTTTAGAATTCTTTATGAATTTCTTAATTCATAAGTAGCTTATATACAGTATGTATTGCTTCGTATATATTTTCGACCTGAAAGTCCAACCTCTGTAACAGGTCATCTACACACGTAGATTAGAGGCTATGGTGTTCATTCATTTATTTTTAAAATATGGAATTAAAGTCAGATCAAGTATTTTGCGTTAGTGCGATGGAGTGGATAGCGCCCTCCCCAAATAAGCATGTTTCTTATTGCAAGTCAAATAGATGCCTCTGTTGTCAAGTTTTAAATCCCGACGCTCTTTTCACTAGTTTTAGTACAGGTGGAAAATTTATGTTCAACAAGACTGGCTATTTCAGTTGTAAGACCAGAAATGTCGTTTATCTTATATCGTGTAAGAAATGCGGTATACAGTATGTGGGTCAAACGTCACAAGCCTTGCATTGTAGATTGAATGGCCATCGTAGTTCCATTAATACAGCTAGCAAGAACACTTATCTGGCGACTCATTTTCGGGAAAATGCGCACAGTGTCAGTGATTTGTCTATTCAAATCATTGATGTGATTAGCGAATATGAAGATAAAGATGATCTTATTTCGAAGCTTCAAGAAAGGGAAGACTTCTTCATCAAAACTATGAACACATTGTATCCCCTAGGCTTAAATGACAAATTATCGGGAGGAGCATGTGTTTCTAAGGGCACAGTAGAAAGCAGCTACTATTACAGTAGTCCTCTTCCAAGACGCAAGCGCAGTCATGGAATGAGAAACAGGAAGCGTAAACGATGTGTCTCAAACGAATATGAAGCAACATTGCATGAATTACGCTCTCTTTTTACGGCTAAGAAACTAACATTATTTTATAGAAAATTGAAATCACTAAATCTGATGTATATAAAAATGTTAGGACAATTCGTTAGCAACGAAAGGAATGATTTCGCCTACATAGTATGTGCCTATGTCCAAAATTCGATCAGGAAGCAGAGTCAAAATGAAAAGAAAGATAAAACTAGCATCGTATTTCCCTTTAAGAGCAAGTTGATGGACACTGTGAATATGGCAAGCATTATGCATGATAAGAGTGTGTGTCGGCTGTTACCCGCTCAAGTCCAACACCTCTAGCCTCCAAAAACTTATTTTTCACTAAATAACCCTGTCTCGTTGAAACTTTGTAATTATAACAGATTTCTTAAAGAATTAGACAATGAAGGAATCAGAGCTATTGCTCAGACCCCTTGTAAGTGCGCTGAACACAAAGAGTTCACGAACAATTATTATAAACATGTTTTTACGGGAGATCTGAAGTTTATCGGTAATCAAGATATCAGAAATTTGCTAAATCTGGGTACCAAGCATCGCCTACCGGAGCCCCACAGTAACAAGGAGCTATTGAATGCAATTGGTAGCGCGTTAGATAAACACATCAATAGGGAGAGTAAAACTCTTAAGATTGACGCAAGTGATTTCGAAGATTGGCGGAGTAGAATTATGACATTGGCCAGGGCTCGTCTATATAAGAATACTGAACATTGTATTCATAACAGCAAAAATGCAAGAGAGGAAGATAATTACGATGAACGCTACTTTTCAAATGATTACATAAAATATATCCACCGTCATTTCATCATTGCTCCAGTAGATAAAGCTAGTTGCAATTTCGCGTTCATCTGCAAAAAATTCTACGTTGAAATTTTGCTGAAAGAGCTTGGTTTCGATTTAACAAGCTTTGCACCTACGGGTAATGTTACTTATACACCTATTGATGATGAAGTTAATGGTGTAATTTCAAAACATAAAGATGTCATGAAAGAAAAGTTTCAAACTAGATGCACTGATACTAACTTACGAGTGCCCAAAATTTATTGGTTACCTAAACTTCATAAATCTCCGTACAAATTCCGCTTTATTGCAGGAGCGAAAAACTGCACAACTAAACAGTTATCAGTTAAACTTAACAAAGGTCTGAAAGTAGTACGGGAACATTTTAAGAGATACTGTGAAGCTATCTATAAAAACAGTGGGATAAATGTCTATTGGAGTATAAATTCTACTGACGAATTTCTGTCGAAAATTAGAAATTTAAAGATGCACAATGTACAAGTGTTCGATTTTTCTACTTTGTATACAAATTTAGATCAAAGTGACATTCTGAAACACATCAATAGCCGTTTAGATTTGATTTTCAATAACTCAAACAGAAAGTATATGTGCATCGGTTTTGACAAAACTTTTTTGTCCGGTATTAAGTACGCAGGCTATAGTGTATATGATAAGAAATCGTTTAAAGCAGCGATTGAATTTGTAGTTAACGAAGTGTACGTCACTTTTGCAGGTCACGTGTTTCGTCAGACTAAAGGAATACCTATGGGAGGGAATTGCAGCCCTCTTTTGGCTGACCTTTTCCTTTCGCATTGCGAATTAATATATATGACTGACCTAATTAAAGACAAGAAAACAGGACTTGCTCGTTTATTATCCAATACATCTCGTTATATAGATGACATCTGCATTATCAACTACACGAGCTTTGGTTCGAGAATCCCATTGATTTATCCTGATAGTCTGGAAGCTAGTCGCAGTGGGCATGACGACAAATGTGCAGAGTATATGGATGTAAAATTAGAAATTTCTAAAGATGGCTTAAAAACTTCCGTTTATCACAAAGTCGATGACTTCAATTTCCCCGTTACTTTGTTAACTTTTCCGGATAATACGATTCCGCATAAGATGGGTGCTCAAGTCTTTGCGAGCCAAGTTTTGCGATATGGTCGCATCTGTACACACAAATTAGATTTTATCAATAAAGTTCGGAATACATTTCAGCTTTTGGTAGCAAGAGGCTACTTTAGATTTGAACTTAAGCAGTCCGCTCAGAGACAGTTGCAAAAACATTGGGAAGTTATCTTAAAATTCGGTTATTATTCAGCTAAGCAAATGCTGGACAATCATTTATTTTAATGTTTATTCTGATTTGAATAACTGATTAATAACGATTAATTTGATGGCATTTTCTTATATATATTTATTGTCGCAGCTTTCATTTTATAAATTATTAACTGTGGATTGAGGCTGCCTTTGTGCAGGATCCCGCTAGGGTGGGTTTGAGTGTTCAGAGGTGAGGGACCGAAACACGATCGCCCTACCCTAGTCTCTGCTGATGACCTCAGGAGTTCAAGGTTAATATTTAAGTTCCAATCTTGATTATAGTTCTTTGCTTTTATTTCCTGAATAAGAATCTGTTATTTTGACACTATTCCATTCACCTGTAG
Source organism: Prostheceraeus crozeri (assembly GCA_907163375.1). Taxonomy (NCBI): domain Eukaryota; kingdom Metazoa; phylum Platyhelminthes; order Polycladida; family Euryleptidae; genus Prostheceraeus; species Prostheceraeus crozeri. Next base: position 12,434 of record CAJQUW010000244.1, on the reverse strand, counting down.
GGAACGTTTGATCAGTCCTCTTAAGGATTAAATTTCTCACTTATCTTTTCATCAAGTCTTCATTTCACAACTTCATTTCATTCGGGATTAATTTGATGGGTTACGTCTGGCATCACTAATGATTTTGACATGTTGATACAGTATGAGTATGATGGATAACAGACCTGATCGCCTTTATCTATTGGTAAGGAGAATCAGGTGCACGAGCGTTAGGATAGTTAATACCGCTAAGTACTAGGATAAATTGAAGCGACAATTCTGACAACCTCAGTTGGACAGAATTCACTCGCTGAGTAAGCTTGCTAAATTCTCTTTTTGTACTTCTCGATGCATGAATTATTAATTGGTATTCCGTAGCGTATTTTCAGTAGCAGTAGTTTCCCCCTGTTTAAACAATAATATAAATTGCTTAGAGGGTAGAGTACTTGATAGAGTTTAAACTAATTAACCCTATGTATTTGACCTATTGGTTAGCGTATAACGTTTTAATTGTTACCATAGTACGTATAGAGTTGAAGGTGGTCTCGTTCCCCGCCTCTGTACCTCTGCTAGCAGGATTAAGAGTCCTTATGCGTGAACTAATGGCGTGTTTTCAGCTTTACAACATGATTGTTGTAATATTTTTTCTGCATCATTGCTAGAGCACATTAAATTTTAGAATTCTTTATGAATTTCTTAATTCATAAGTAGCTTATATACAGTATGTATTGCTTCGTATATATTTTCGACCTGAAAGTCCAACCTCTGTAACAGGTCATCTACACACGTAGATTAGAGGCTATGGTGTTCATTCATTTATTTTTAAAATATGGAATTAAAGTCAGATCAAGTATTTTGCGTTAGTGCGATGGAGTGGATAGCGCCCTCCCCAAATAAGCATGTTTCTTATTGCAAGTCAAATAGATGCCTCTGTTGTCAAGTTTTAAATCCCGACGCTCTTTTCACTAGTTTTAGTACAGGTGGAAAATTTATGTTCAACAAGACTGGTTATTTCAGTTGTAAGACCAGAAATGTCTTTTATCTTATATCGTGTAAGAAATGCGGTATACAGTATGTGGGTCAAACGTCACAAGCCTTGCATTGTAGATTGAATGGCCATCGTAGTTCCATTAATACAGCTAGCAAGAACACTTATCTGGCGACTCATTTTCGGGAAAATGGGCACAGTGTCAGTGATTTGTCTATTCAAATCATTGATGTGATTAGCGAATATGAAGATAAAGATGATCTTATTTCGAAGCTTCAAGAAAGGGAAGACTTCTTCATCAAAACTATGAACACATTGTATCCCCTAGGCTTAAATGACAAATTATCGGGAGGAGCATGTGTTTCTAAGGGCACAGTAGAAAGCAGCTACTATTACAGTAGTCCTCTTCCAAGACGCAAGCGCAGTCATGGAATGAGAAACAGGAAGCGTAAACGATGTGTCTCAAACGAATATGAAGCAACATTGCATGAATTACGCTCTCTTTTTACGGCTAAGAAACTAACATTATTTTATAGAAAATTGAAATCACTAAATCTGATGTATATAAAAATGTTAGGACAATTCGTTAGCAACGAAAGGAATGATTTCGCCTACATAGTATGTGCCTATGTCCAAAATTCGATCAGGAAGCAGAGTCAAAATGAAAAGAAAGATAAAACTAGCATCGTATTTCCCTTTAAGAGCAAGTTGATGGACACTGTGAATATGGCAAGCATTATGCATGATAAGAGTGTGTGTCGGCTGTTACCCGCTCAAGTCCAACACCTCTAGCCTCCAAAAACTTATTTTTCACTAAATAACCCTGTCTCGTTGAAACTTTGTAATTATAACAGATTTCTTAAAGAATTAGACAATGAAGGAATCAGAGCTATTGCTCAGACCCCTTGTAAGTGCGCTGAACACAAAGAGTTCACGAACAATTATTATAAACATGTTTTTACGGGAGATCTGAAGTTTATCGGTAATCAAGATATCAGAAATTTGCTAAATCTGGGTACCAAGCATCGCCTACCGGAGCCCCACAGTAACAAGGAGCTATTGAATGCAATTGGTAGCGCGTTAGATAAACACATCAATAGGGAGAGTAAAACTCTTAAGATTGACGCAAGTGATTTCGAAGATTGGCGGAGTAGAATTATGACATTGGCCAGGGCTCGTCTATATAAGAATACTGAACATTGTATTCATAACAGCAAAAATGCAAGAGAGGAAGATAATTACGATGAACGCTACTTTTCAAATGATTACATAAAATATATCCACCGTCATTTCATCATTGCTCCAGTAGATAAAGCTAGTTGCAATTTCGCGTTCATCTGCAAAAAATTCTACGTTGAAATTTTGCTGAAAGAGCTTGGTTTCGATTTAACAAGCTTTGCACCTACGGGTAATGTTACTTATACACCTATTGATGATGAAGTTAATGGTGTAATTTCAAAACATAAAGATGTCATGAAAGAAAAGTTTCAAACTAGATGCACTGATACTAACTTACGAGTGCCCAAAATTTATTGGTTACCTAAACTTCATAAATCTCCGTACAAATTCCGCTTTATTGCAGGAGCGAAAAACTGCACAACTAAACAGTTATCAGTTAAACTTAACAAAGGTCTGAAAGTAGTACGGGAACATTTTAAGAGATACTGTGAAGCTATCTATAAAAACAGTGGGATAAATGTCTATTGGAGTATAAATTCTACTGACGAATTTCTGTCGAAAATTAGAAATTTAAAGATGCACAATGTACAAGTGTTCGATTTTTCTACTTTGTATACAAATTTAGATCAAAGTGACATTCTGAAACACATCAATAGCCGTTTAGATTTGATTTTCAATAACTCAAACAGAAAGTATATGTGCATCGGTTTTGACAAAACTTTTTTGTCCGGTATTAAGTACGCAGGCTATAGTGTATATGATAAGAAATCGTTTAAAGCAGCGATTGAATTTGTAGTTAACGAAGTGTACGTCACTTTTGCAGGTCACGTGTTTCGTCAGACTAAAGGAATACCTATGGGAGGGAATTGCAGCCCTCTTTTGGCTGACCTTTTCCTTTCGCATTGCGAATTAATATATATGACTGACCTAATTAAAGACAAGAAAACAGGACTTGCTCGTTTATTATCCAATACATCTCTTTATATAGATGACATCTGCATTATCAACTACACGAGCTTTGGTTCGAGAATCCCATTGATTTATCCTGATAGTATGGAAGCTAGTCGCAGTGGGCATGACGACAAATGTGCAGAGTATTTGGATGTAAAATTAGAAATTTCTAAAGATGGCTTAAAAACTTCCGTGTATCACAAAGTCGATGACTTCAATTTCCCCGTTACTTTGTTAACTTTTCCGGATAATACGATTCCGCATAAGATGGGTGCTCAAGTCTTTGCGAGCCAAGTTTTGCGATATGGTCGCATCTGTACACACGAATTAGATTTTATCAATAAAGTTCGGAATACATTTCAGCTTTTGGTAGCAAGAGGCTACTTTAGATTTGAACTTAAGCAGTCCGCTCAGAGACAGTTGCAAAAACATTGGGAAGTTATCTTAAAATTCGGTTATTATTCAGCTAAGCAAATGCTGGACAATCATTTATTTTAATGTTTATTCTGATTTGAATAACTGATTAATAACGATTAATTTGATGGCATTTTTTTATATATATTTATTGTCGCAGCTTTCATTTTATAAATTATTAACTGTGGATTGAGGCTGCCTTTGTGCAGGGTCCCGCTAGGGTGGGTTTGAGTGTTCAGAGGTGAGGGACCGAAACACGATCGCCCTACCCTAGTCTCTGCTGATGACCTCAGGAGTTCAAGGTTAATATTTAAGTTCCAATCTTGATTATAGTTCTTTGCTTTTATTTCCTGAATAAGAATCTGTTATTTTGACACTATTCCATTCACCTGTAGGGAACGTTTGATCAGTCCTCTTAAGGATTAAATTTCTCACTTATCTTTTCATCAAGTCTTCATTTCATTCGGGATTAATTTGATGGGTTACGTCTGGCATCACTAATGATTTTGACATGTTGATACAGTATGAGTATGATGGATAACAGACCTGATCGCCTTTATCTATTGGTAAGGAGAATCAGGTGCACGAGCGTTAGGATAGTTAATACCGCTAAGTACTAGGATAAATTGAAGCGACAATTCTGACAACCTCAGTTGGACAGAATTCACTCGCTGAGTAAGCTTGCTAAATTCTCTTTTTGTACTTCTCGATGCATGAATTATTAATTGGTATTCCGTAGCGTATTTTCAGTAGCAGTAGTTTCCCCCTGTTTAAACAATAATATAAATTACTTAGAGGGTAGAGTACTTGATAGAGTTTAAACTAATTAACCCTATGTATTTGACCTATTGGTTAGCGTATAACGTTTTAATCAGGATACACAATATCGCTAAAAGTGTTATTCTTACCAAGTGTACTTGTAATGCATGCGCAACTAATTCCACAGCTTAATTAGTCGCATTCCGATTTATTGACACTTTTTGGTATCGTGATAAAAACTGATTTTGTCCATTCTGCTGGGTGTAAGTGCCCAGCTCCCCACATCTGTAAGCTGCAGTATAATTTATGCAGGCGCATCTTCAACATTTCTCCAACGGAATTGAACAACTAAGGGATTTTGTCCCATAGGCGCCTGCATTTGCACATTTCCTCACTACCCAATCAACGTCTTCCGAAAGTGGACAAGCCTTTGATCATGGAATCGATTGGCCAAAACAGTGCGAATTGACCTTCTTGTTCAACAGAAAGATAATGGCTATATCCAGCATGTGTAGATTCGCCAGAATCCCATGTACTTTTGTCATATCCTCAGAAGTGAAGCTGTACATGGCTGCAGGGATTATAAAAATTGATTGCAATATAATCGTAATTATTCGTGAGCAAACAACTAGATGCAATTGCAATAGCTAAGCAATCAAACAATAGAAATTGGAATTACTGAGCAATAAATTGACATCAATCAGTCCCTGCTTATTTCTTACCATGGGCTGACGATGATGTACATCTGCAATGAATAATTGGTAGAAGAATCCTTGACAGAATCTGAGGATCTGAGATCTGAGAATCTGAGAAGACAGTGGATACCTGATGGTTGAGAGTTTTCAAAGTTAGCCTTCACAATTGCATCGTTTATTAATTGCGTTGGGTAGTTCAATATATTTAATCTTTCTCTTAATTCTGAAAAGCTATGTTCTCTCATTCGTTCATCAGAAACAAGCAGTCGCATTCTTCGAGCCAAATTATAAGGGATATTTCTTAGGACGTGTCGAAGATGGGCAGATGGGACATAATTCATTGTATCTGTCTGTACATACAGACTCTCAACTGAACACTGAACAAGAACAGAAATTTATATTCCCATTTATGCATGACTACAATAAAAGTAATCCTGATATTTACACCAAGGTTATAGTCCGGGAGCTAGCGTGAAGTTGTGCAGGGAACGAGGTAGTACATAAACTTTCACATAGCATAGTACACCTCTAACCTACTGCAAAACTTCGCGTCTGCCGGATCAGATCATTTGCTTTTCAGAAATAGAGATGATAACAAAATCCTATGTATTTCCAATGGTAAAATTGTGACATCTGAGGTGTTGACTCCATTTTTTCGAGTTTTTGCTCATAAAAAATGTACAAGTTGGTATTTTGTTGAACTGGTTATTATAGAAATCATCTATAGATCATGATCTTTCAAATGAGCTATCATTCAGTGACAGAGGATGAAGTAAAGTGTGCAAACAGACACTACTTGTTAGGGCATATCTACAATTTTCCTGAAATTTCTATGTTGAAATTTGCTGTTACACCAACGAAAAGTGTCTGCTTGCACACTTTACTTCATCCTCTGTCACTGAATGATAGCTCATTTGAAAGATCATGATCTATAGATGATTTCTATAATAACCAGTTCAACAAAATACCAACTTGTACATTTTTTATGAGCAAAAACTCGAAAAAATGGAGTCACCACCTCAGATGTCACAATTTTACCATTGGAAATACATAGGATTTTGTTATCATCTCTATTTCTGAAAAGCAAATGATCTGATCCGGCAGACGCGAAGTTTTGCAGTAGGTTAGAGGTGTACTATCCTATGTGAAAGTTTTATGTACTACCTCGTTCCCTGCACAACTTCACGCTAGCTCCCGGACTATACACGCCCGGTCTCAAATGCGTTGCACCTTTTAGACTCTTTTCGTGATTGCAGCTTCATCAAGTCATATCAGCAACCCAGATCATTGCAAGTTTTACTCTCAAATAATAATCTGAGAACAATTCACGGAGTAACTCGTTTTGTTGACAACCTCGATGTAAGGGCTGCGAAGTGATCGTAGATAGCAGTCAGGTTGAGTTCCAAACAATGGCATTAAGATCTTTCATTTGCGATGCAATATGGACTGTCACTCGTCTAATATCATATATAAGTTAATTGCGATAACTGCAAGCAGTTCTATATTGAACAATCTGGGGATACATTCAGACATAGAATGATAGTTCACAGACAACCAATCAATAATGTGATATATACTTCTCTCAAGCTAAGCCGCCATATATCTAGTTATGGGAACAGCTTCAAAGCCATGCCATTTAATTGTATATATATATATATATATATATATATATATATATATATATATATATATATATATATATATATATATATGTGTGTGTGTGTGTGTGTGTGTGTGTTTGTAGCAGTTGTTGAATAAGGAATGAACTCCTAGAAAATAGATGGATGTGTATGCGTGCGTGCGTCGCATGATGCTGCCAAAAAGCAGATAATAAAGGCATCCATCGAAGCAGTGGACTACAGAGAGATAGAAAAAATAACTAGAATTTGCAGTGTGAGTTTCTGCATGATCGAGTGGTAAAACCTTCAATCAATGTTAGAGAAGTTTAGCTCAAAGTCATGAATGATGTGCATGAAAGATATAGACCTACACTAGGTGACATGCCACGCTCAATCACGCGTAATTCACGTGTAATTACACATGACCCCAAACATCCGTGGCTATGCGTGACATTACTGCAGCATCTGTTATATAAGTTAGTATAGTTGGATTCCTGTTATATAGATTTTGCGTCTCATGTGTCTGCATGTATCAGAGGCTAAACAATGTGATAGGACCTCAATTTCATGCCCAGGGAAGACAGAACATGCTTAGCGGTTCATCCGTGGTTCAAGCGGCAGCGCAGACAACCATAGACGACGCGCGTACTCATAAACATTCCCTATGTTTAACAACAGTATCAGATCAAGTGATTTCTGACTCTTAGTGCAACGCGTATGTACGCGAGTAGAAGAATAGAATGTCCTTAACCACGGATGTTTGGGGTGTTCCGTAATTACGCGTGAATTACGCGTGGCATGTCACCTAGTGTAGACAGGTCTAATTTAAACATAATTCCGAACAATCACATCAAACTGAAATTTCTTTGTGAGCAAACATTTCATTGTATAGGATTTTGAGCCAATCAATTAATTGACATGGGAAATTGTTGCAATCTTATAATTGATAGATAGTAAAAGCTTTGTCATCAGTTGAAATTGGAACTGAATAGGAAACTTTTGATAATTTTTTATGGTGGGTGGAAAGTATCCCAGTACTTCGTTTTCTGTGTTGTTTCTTCTACAGATGCAAAGAGAGTGCTTGATTTGATAAAAACATGCTAGTCCTAGTCCACGTGCAGTTGTTCCCTATTGAAAATCAGAGTGAAAGTTGATATAGTTTTACTACATAGTATTACTAACTAGCTACTTCGCATGTTAATAATGACTATGACGAAATAGTGTTGGTGTCCCTGGAGTAATCCTGTAGTGATGCCGACAAGTAATTGACCAAGTTATATCATAAATGATCTGAGGCCCATCTCCCTCCGTCCAATACCAGGAAAGATTTTTGAGAAAATTATGGCAGTGCAATATAGTGCGCAATTTTGGCAAGCTGGTTTTTATCAACATGGTGCTTTTCCCGGCGCTTCAACTACAACGGCCCTCACTTCTTTGCATGACCATGTAACTCGCGTGTTGGATTCTGATGATGTATCAGGTGTTCAGATATTGTCTTACGATTTGGCGAAAGCCTTCGATAAACTTGACCAAGATGTTATTTTGAGTCGTCTTACTGAGAGTGATTTTCCACCAAATATTATCACGCTGATGGCGTCTTACCTAACCGATCGTCAGCAGAGTGTCCGCATAAATGAAGTGTGCAGTCCCGTTAATGCAACGTCAGGTGTTTTTCAATGTTCTGTACTCGCATCACTACTCTTTAACGCAACAACGGGCAATATTTATACTTTGACCTCTTCTGTGCACTTTGTAAAATACGTTGACGACCTTACTACTATTGTCCCTGTTTATCACAATACAGACAATCTACATGTGCAAATTGAACACGAGAATTTTCTATCATGGGCTAAGAGAATGCATCTGACAGTGAACCATAAAAAAACAAAGTGTCTTATAATAAGGAAATCGCTCTCTCTTTTTCCTGTAAACGTATCGGGTGTCGAAGTTGTTCATATTCACAAGATCTTGGGTGTTACTTGGTCACACGATTTGAAATGGGACAAACATTTTGAACTCGTAACCGCGCTACCTTCGCCCGTCGACTACATTGTCTCCGTATTTTGAAACATTTCTTGTCAAAAACTGACCTTTTCTGTGTATACAATTGCCTCTTGAGATCTGTCTTAGAATACTGCTCACCCTTGTTTGTTAACATGCCTGCCTATTTGAAGAATCGCTTAAATAAGCTACAGGATAGAGCACATCGGATCATTTGTGGTGTTGATGCAATCTGTTGATGTATGGAGTCCTTGGACGAAAGGAAACTAGAGCATCTTAGCAAAAGTCTACGCAGTGGACGCCTACTTTTTCCGATTTCAAAAAGCGCACGCAGATCCGCATCATTTATGGTACATATGACATATCACATTTTTGGCTTGATCGGTGTATCGTAAAATATTTAACTTTTGAAGGTTCAAGTGATTACACACACACTAACTTGTATATGAATGATTTTCATTGAAAAATGTATAATTTTCTTTCTTTCTTTCGACTTATTCTTGTTCCAAGTCAAGCAGCAGCTTCACAAACATTACTTTGGGCTAAAATTTGCCAAATTCTTGGTAAACATGCTCTGTCACGGTCAGTAAAAGAGTAGCTTTGCTTTTTATCTAGTTGACTTTTATGTTATACATTAATCAGAGCGCTTAACGCATACGGAATTTTATTCTGACGTAGGCCTGCTACTATTCATATCTATAAGTAGTTCCTTCAAAAAGAGAATCTGATGAATTTTCTACGGAATTGGAATTCTAACCTTGATCGCAATGTTTGTTCGATAATCTCGATCGAGGTTGTATGCCGCATGCACTATGGATGCTGCCGACGATATTGCCGAAAAGTTATTTAATCAAATGGAATATTAACAGTTGGTAATTGCTGCTGTACATATTATTGCAAGTTGCCACTGAAAAATCGAAACACTTGTCATCTTGACCCATTTAACGCGGTGGCATTTGCCAGGTAACTTCCTTTCATTTGTGCTTCATTTTAAGTGTGAAAACTCGTTTTTCGAATTTTTTTTGACGTAGCATAACTTAGAACGATGTTCAAGATTTGTGATGTGGAATCACCTATTCACATTCACCCATTTGGCTGGAAATTCAAATTGCTTTTCAAAATGGCGCCAAGAAATTCTTCATTTTGTTAAGTTGAGCAAAGTATTCAATTTTGAGTGTGATAAAAAATAATCTTCTGCGTAATAATATCAAAAATAATCTTTTTGCGTCCATATATGTTTCATTTGGCGTTTTTTCTAGAGCTGTGCACCAGTCCGACATTCAAATTCGACTTATTTTAGTGGCAATACGGCAATACGTAGGCCTACTGGAAAATACTGTATATGGTAAAATCCAGCAAAAGTGGTCCCTTTTTTGTCCATTCAAAAAAATCAATAAGCATCAGTTAATCGACTTTTGATTATCAATTAAGACCAGTTAAGCATTCTACATGCAAAGTTTCGTTTGAATTGATGCAGTCAATCCAAATCAGGAGGAGTCGATGTGATGACAGAAAAAGTTGTGGACAGCTACATCGGTCTAGCTCTGATTTCTATGAGTTTGATTATTCAACTCTTGATATTTCTTTGATTCAAGGGCATTAGAAAATCCTTGAGCCAAAGTCCGCTTAAATATATACTGCATTTCTTTGTTGTACAGCAATCTAAAAAAATGAATTTTTCGTAGGGACATGCAAAAATTAGGTGGTTTTGAATTTCAAATGAATTTTTATGTCACAAATTTTGTATGAAATTTAAAATGAAAGACATTTTCGGTTAGAGCAGACGAAAGCTATTCGAATGGTGTGTAGGAATAGACCTATATCTTGGCCACAAAATGCAAAAGACAAGAATCACTCCCAAAAACACTAAAATTGATAGATTTTACCATATATTCCATCGCGTTATCCGCTACTGTGAATGTCAGAATAAGTATCTCCTTCATGTCAAAAACCTCAGCGATTCATCCGCTGTGTGATCAAATTAATGATGGAAACGATGATGTTATGATAGACCCCAATATAAGATTGTGAAGACAGTGCAGAGACAGTGGTAAAGAGGACGAAGGTGACTTTGACGATAGCATATCAAGTAGGCCTAATTCTACATATACAAATATGAATATGTCTATCGAAAACCCTATAGCTACACCTGTTTGAGAACAAAATTGTGAGCTATCAGTTTGCTTGGGTCTTCTGTTATTTTGAAATATGCAAATGGTGCACAAGGTATTGTAGGAAGTAGACGACGTGAGAACAGGATTGTCCTCAGTAGGCCTATTCATGGTTTGAAGACGATGGACGACACACTCTGAACAGACTTGCACCACTGCTTCCTTCCTCGAAGCTTTTCATAGCTGCTATTGCTGCAGCTTTCTACTCCCACTGTAAAACAGCATGTTAATTTTTTTGAAGACAAGGTTGCTAATTTTCGTCTCTTTTGAAGCAAGGAAACATGATACTGAAAGCTTCACGGTGCATGCAAAGGCTACTTTCAATAATCCTCTTTCATTTCAGGATGATAACATATGGCTCTCATTGAAATAATTATATTCTAGATGAAGAAGACAATTATCAGCTCTGAAAAAGGAAATAATTGCATGGGAGAAGCGGGACGCAAGAATTTGTCAGTGGCGATAAACAACGATAGTGGGTCTATAAAACATTGGATCGTACCCGCACCTAAGTAGCTGCTGAACCTTGGTTCTATGTCAAGGTTTTTTTAACGAAATAAATGCGGTAAGGGATTCTGCGCCACGTGCGTCAAAGTGTGCCACATTTGGTGACTTATTTCATGACCACATGAACCGTTGTGCATACACACAGACAAGATAGTCGTTACACAGAGCAAAGTGGGCCTACCAAAGAGAAAATTGATGATAGAAGTGTATGTGTGCACTGCATATTTATTGCAAATTCGTTCAAAACTGTTCTTCTGGCAGAAATAGTCTTATTCCCTGTAACAGTGCCACAAATTTAATTTTGAATAAATCTGCAAGTCAAAATTATATATTGTTCTTATTTGAATTTGATTTACACGTAGTCTGCATGTAGCTGCACAATCCATCAAAACAGTTTATATTAATAATGTATATTTAATATCCAATTTGAAATGCTTGTAACTATGATTAGACAAGGAGAATGAAATCTAGACAGGAACAAACTACAGTGGTAATCATGTCAAATAGGCCTGTACATGCCTACCATGCAAGCGTGCCGTGACTTATGCGAACCCCAACGATTGAACTCATCATTTCTACGCTGTTACCTGATGCTATTCTTCATTTGACATACATCTAATTCGATTCTTGTTCAAATATCTCTGTTTGTTTCCATGGAAATCTACAAATGTGCTTTCCTAATTAGTTATGAATGGAATATGCACCCCATCGAGTCTAACAAAATAAGTTTGATACTATGCATATTGAAATGAACTTTTTGAAATATCCCGAAATGATTGACCAGATGTTTTTTTAAGACATGGAAAAGGATTTCATAAATTTTAGACAATATGTTGATCTCGAAAGAGGCTTTCCAAAGAGTGATTTGGAAATTCTTCTACGGAACACATGTTTCTGTACTATAATGTAATCGGCGAGTACGATAGATGCACAATGAACAGATAAGGTCATTCCTACTGAGACCGTCTACACGCTATTGAATCCTCCAGTATTATCAGCTAACAATGAAGACAAGGCCGTAATCAGTAGACCGTGATGTCAGATGACCACCCACAATCCGCCTCCATCTGGATTTAAGGTGCATTGTTGATGTCATGGAAAGATTTTAAATGGATTCTCACAATAGCGATTAGAATTCATGACTTGAAGAGACAGATCGTTCATTTTGAGT
>CAJQUW010000243.1:0-16519 GCA_907163375.1 Prostheceraeus crozeri | reverse complement strand
GTGTGGAGTTACATCACTACTGTAATGTTCGGACTTTTGTTATGTTTAGATTTGAAGTGTTGATAAATTTTACTACATTTCATTGTAAGATGCTCCGAAATTCTCTTTCTAAAAGTTCTATGAGCTTCACCTATATATTCCTGAGAACAGATGTTACACGTGATTTTGTAAACCGTATTTTTGATATTACAAATGTTATTATTATGACACATACAGTTGCTATTACAGTGTAATTTAAGTCTCTGTTGTAAGAGGCGATGCAAAGGTCTATTGGTTTTAAATATAGGTTGAATATTCAGAGGGAGATTCGACTTTCTAAAAATATTAAAAACTTTGTTAGACCAAGTGTCATTGATCAAAGGGAGGTTAATGCGGATAATACCTTCCGAATTTCTCATTTTGTTCTTATTAATAGGGGTGGTAGATCTATAAAGAAATTTCTTGACAACAGCAGGCGGATAACCATTGTTAAGAAAGCGTTGATATAATATATCAAGCGATTTTTGAGCTAAATCCTCAGTGGAGCTATTGCGTATAGCGCGTAAACGTTCAGTTTTTATTATATTGATTTTTCTAGTTTTAGGGACTGCGTTCGTCCATGGCAAAATGTGGCTACTATGAACCTCTTTGATAAATAGATACGTGCTAAAAGAAACTAAATTGTTTTCAGTATGAACTTTGTTAGTACAAGTATCAAGGAAACTTATTTCTCCATTATCCTTGGGGTATTCTAAAGTAAATTGAATATCGTAAGAAATGCTATTGGCTAAATTTAATAAGTCCATGGGGTTACCATCGAAGATAAAGAAAATGTCATCGATATACCTACGCCAATATTTTATTTGACAAGTTTTATTGCAAATTTCTTTTTCAATATAGTCGACGTATATAATAGCCAATATAGGCGAAAGCGGATTCCCCATAGCGAGGCCTTTCTGCTGGGTATAGACTTTATTATGGAAAGAAATATTATCCGAAGTAATCGCAAGTCTAAGGATATCTTTCAGACAAGTAATATTTGACCATTCTAGATTTTGGATATCTCGGCCCATAGTGACCATACGGAGTTGAGTAATGCTCAATTCGACTCTAGCCTTAATAGATATTTGGCCCAAGAGAATCCTTACATTATGATATGGTATAAATGCCTACATTAGGTACTTTTTCTATTGATCTCACTCTCCAACACAATTTTTCGATGTTGATAGAATTGCTCGAGTGTGTAACAATTATACCACTGAAAATACAAAACGATCAAAACTAATTCAGAAAATGTGTTTGATCTAATTTTCATAGCTTCATCCCCTTCCAAAAATTAGTAAATAGCACACATGAAGGTTTAAATTCGACAACAACAAAATAAGTGGAAATTTGTCAAAAACTTTCACACAAACCAACTGTTTTTCCTCAAATAGCGTTTACACTATCACAAACTCACAAGCGCTGACTATTTGCAATACATCACACCATCTGTCTTTCACAAAGCCATCCAGATTAATATTGAGCGACATACTTGTTTACCTTACGGGTTTCCCAGAGGACGGATACTAGCAGTTCATTAGGCAAAATCAACTGATGAGTTTTATAGGACTAAATATGCTTGAAGTAAAACCCATCATTTAAAATAACCGGTGAGGTGCGGAATTTTCACGTCTCTTGAGGCAATAACACAAAGAATGGACAATATTACTGTAACCATTCAATTGGTCTGGAATCCAAGTTACAACTTATGCGGAGCATACTGGAAGACTTCGACTGAAATGTACCTCACATGTAGACATATTTACTCTTTAACAATTTTAGCCTATAGGCTGATAATCCCCTGAACAAATATTTAAGAGCTGTAATTTTGATGAGGACAAAGTAGAGCAAACCTTTTGAGAGTATAGATTCATCTATTTCATCTTGGCTTATAGACATAGAACTTGAAAATATGAGAATGGAGTGACAACCTTTTAACCAAATCATCGTTCACTTACTTCCTATCAAAATAATCCTTTCTAAGGTACGTCCTCACAATATTTTTAAGCAAGCAGATATCATCTACATAGCTCTTATATCAAATCTTCTTATCATGAAGCCCAATATCCCAAATTGAACAAAATAGTTCAAATTTTAGAAAATGACCTACAGGATAGTACCATTGTTCTTAAGAATTTTTGGACAAATGATATCAATATTAATGCATGGCTACTACTGGACAATTCATTCAAAATACAGCTATGGCGTTTGGGAAGACCAAAAATTCACTTAAAAGCGCTTATTAAAAAGCAGCAGAAATTCAAAGATAACAATAAATTTTATGATTCCTTATCTTATTCATTCATAACTTAAGGCAAAAGATATTTTATCAACTATGTTTATTAGGCTAAGGCCTAACAAAAAATAACTGAAAAGACATAGGCAGCTAACAAAACGGTATTATCATTGATTCACCAAGTAAGCGCCAGAATATCTCTAACAGACACGATGCTTACATCTCATGTAGCATACTGAAATACTACATAAACTAGTCACATTCAATCTAATTTCAATCAAATCATTATGGAACGCGTCTTTTCAGCGGCATCCTTTTTGACCGTGTAGGGCCCACACTCACGAGTAGTCGGAGCACAGATGGGGTAGTTGTGCCACAGAGAGAACGCAAGTAATAGCTGAAAATGAGACATCCTAATTGCATATTAAACGGCAGTTATTGTTAGTGAGAGTGCATCTCTACCTGTCTTATTCTGCTTGGAGTCCTCAGTCATCGCTGGCAAAAAAGCAAAATTTTTTAAATGCCTCGCTTCCCACGGGAGTGAATTTAGAAGAACGTGGGACACATGGGACGATCTTGCTGATCGACGGAGACTCGTGGGATCGTGTTATTGGCCTATTCAGCTGTCGATTGAAAATCTTGGTAACTGACTAATGCGTTTGCCCAAGCTCCATTTTGAACGAGCAGTGCTTCAGAGTTGGTACACGAAAGTACTGCTTCGCAAGGAAAAGGCATTAGTGAACAGGAAGCCGATGTATACCAGCAAATTGACGATAGTGGGGATCTTAGTTTTCCATGAATCTTCGAGACCAACTGACCCGTCCTGACATGGTTATGTCCATGTACAATACCAGCTGAATAATTCAAGTAATCTTCAGCAACTTTGGGTTTCTGAAATGATGTCGACCGCGTTTCGTCGTCCTTGAATAGCCCGACAGTGCCTGTTGAGCATGTAGAAATAAATTGCTTTTCTTTTAAATCTTGGGAACTTAACTGCAAGCAGAGCGACGTTTTTTACTGCTGACGTGGCGACATCCATTCCCCTCTATTTAAGTTTCGATTCAGGAGTTTTCGCGGATATAATACGATGGGCAGTCCTTGACTAACATTAATGACTGTACAAACCATTGATCAAATATAGCTGCACGGCACTCTTCACAGAAGCGAATCACGAATCGCCAACTACGATCCTGCCAGTAGCTTTCCAAGGACTAGTCAACCTAAAGGGTGCATGCTGTAGTTGATCCAAAACTCCTCTTTGGAACGTACTCCTTGTCTGCCCATGTTATCCTTCCCTTCGCATAACTCGATGTGTAACACGATCTTGGAAACGAGCATCACAAGTGGTTTTCAATTCATCATACGATTGGTCGAGGTTTTCTGAATGATTTTCATTTTGCCCTTTAGGTCATGGTGAAATGACTTTCACCATACTCTCGTCGACGCAGAGGATAATCTCCAGCTATCACTGCTTCCTTGAGACGTCTTTTGTTCACTGCCTCCAAGAAATCAAGTATTTGTTAAGGTCTCTATTTTCATTTGATGAGAGCTGCAAGTACTTCATGATATCGCTTTCGTCTCATTATCTTACACCATACATTTAATCCTTTGAATAGTCCGTTATTCATCTTCTCTCCAGTACATTCGTCTTTCTTGGCAGCTGATAAGACTCCATTGGAGTAGAGAAGTCCGAAGAAATGGAGCAGCTGGAGAATGTCAATTCTCGAACGAAAAGTGTTATCTGATTGTCCGGGCGTGACGATTCGTGGATGGTATCATCACCTCTCTCATGTAGACTTGAGGAAGAAAGTGAAGAAAGAAGTCTATAGTTCAGCGAAGTCCGAAAGGGAATCCATATTCAGCCCCATAATAAGAAAAACTAAACTACCTACATGTAGGTACAATACTTAGTAACCTTTGACCCTTCGGAACTCAGTGAGAAATATAGGTACATGCAAATCCAGCTGTCCTAAATGCAAAGTTGTATCGCAGAATTTTATTTTTTAGATAAAAGTCATCTCAGTGAGCCATCTTCAGAAAAAAATGCGAAGCAAATTTAATTTCGTATGAAAAGCAAGACAGGAAAAATATTTCAAAGCTCGATTTATAGCGAGGGTATTGAATTAGCTTTAGGTAAAAGAAATGGCTTCATTATTTATTATTGGTATATCATCGATGTTCTTATAATTGAAAAGCAAGCATGACTACGGCTAGTAAGAAAATATATCTTGACTAGGAATACCAATACATAGAAAGATTACCTACATGTAGGTACTTTTCTACCGGTCTTCAGATAAATGTCATGGATATCAATATACTATGTAATTCGTTAAATATTACAAATGTAGGTCAGAGAATACAGTAAATTTCATCAGTACAGTAATAAAGTCTACCTTCTTCAATGCTAACTTTTTCACAAATGCACAAAACATCTAATTTTAGAATATTTTTCCTCGGAAAAATTAAAAGTGCTATTTTTGAAATAAGATTGCTCGGCAAATATTTATTCAATAACCAAGAAATTGTAACATACGTTTTTTGGGTGTTATTCTCATTTTGGAACTCACTTCATTTGCATAAAAGACGCATAGTTTAAGAATGAAAGCCTTTTGAAAAGCAGTTAGAAAAGTACCTACATGTAGGTCACTTCTTGGTCAAATTATCATTAATAGATTCAACAAAAGACTCTGTGTCTTGTAAATGAGCCTTCACCCTCTGAGTAGAGGTTTAAATACTAAGGTTAGGAGTTTACATAAAGGGGTGGCCGGAGTGTCTGTTGCACTGACTATAGGCCTGGCAGCAAGGGGAGTTTTATGTTCCTTAATAGTTAAATTCATTATACTAGGAACCGGTTCGCTGCAGTTAACACTATTCAGACAGTGTTTGATATTATTATCAGTTTGTTATTAGCTATAGCTTTAAGTTTGCGATTAAAGGCTATCTGAGTAGAGGATGGTAATTTATTTTCCGTAACTTTGTAATTCGATAAGTGTTGCTCAAACATATTATCATGATCACCAGCATTCAAAGCAATGAGGCTGTTTCATAAACAGACATATCAGACTGTTTTAATAACAGTATCCGTAATCTCACAATAAAAGAGATTTGTTGAAAAAATAAAAGAGATTGAAAATTCGCAATAAATGCAATGATTTTGAGCCTTTGTCGCCTTTTGATTTATATTCAATATATATATATACATGTAAATCAATAAAGTAAACCAATAGGCCAATGAAAAATAAATTTAATAATTTATTGGCTAGCGCTTTCGATGGAGTACTTGTCCATCTCATCAGACAAATTATGCTAAATATCAAAAATATCAAAAAATAAAAATATCACTCTATCTACTAGCGTTAAGGGATGGCTTAATTTCAAAATGAATTTTCGTTCATGTCTTTCCCTCTCCGCATGGTGGGAGCACCATGAATTTAGGGTCAGCAATATCTTTGGCACACCTAGATATGTGTTTGCTAACATTTTAGTGGAGCATTCATGGGATGATTTACGTGCTGTCTATGAAAAGTCATCCGGTTCTTTAGCTGATCGCCAGACTGCCCAATATAGAAATCCGAACAGCCATTGCACTTGAGGAAAAAAATTATATTTGATGAATGGCAGCTCATATTAGCTCTTATTGAGTATTTCTCACCATTTATTGTAAATTCTTTTTCAGTTAGTAGATGGAGGCAGCATTTACATCGTTTGTCCTCACATTTTTCCACACCTTTGATATTTGGCATTTTGTTTTGAAGCAGTGACAGTAATGATTTTGGTTGCTTATATGATAATTTCAGTTTATAATCTTTAAACGTGTTGTTGAGTTTTAAACTTTCTGTGGCAGGTTGTATTATTTCAGTAAATATCTTCGGGTTGTTAGTAATGGTATATTGGACGGACCAGGACAAGGAAGAAAAAAAAAAATAGGAACCCCCTGAAATTTATAAAAAAAAAACAGTAAAAATAGTTACAAAAATGAAAAAACAGTAAAAATAGGAACCCCCTGAAATTTATAAAAAAAACAGTAAAAATAGATACAAAAATGAAAAAAATACAAAAATAGGAAACTACCTCTAAAATCACTAATTTATGGGCCAAAATAGATGCAAAATAGGGCCCTCCTGAAAAATACAAAAAAAAATACATTATGACCCATGAACAAAAATATTCATTTAAAAATGGAAGATGAAAAAACAAAAGAACCATCAGCCCCTTTATATCCTTCATTATCATATGACATAAAACCTTCGGTTCCCAATGAAATGGATATAGCAAAACACAAAGATAGAGTCAGGTACATGAAAGATAAGGAAGCCCAATTATTACTTAAACTAGAACATTATAATAAATTAAGAAAGAGATGGACCATAGCTAAGAATGTGACACTGTCATTTCGTCTGGCGTTCTGGAGGTCTTGCAGATAGCTAAGTAACGCTTGGTTGCGCCTATGTAACGCATGATGCAGTGATCACACGTTTACACATTTGCTTTAATTGTTGCCAGCGCGACAGCACGCCCGAATGACGTTAAAACATTTGCCAGCGGTACTGTTTCATTTCTCTCTCTTCTGTCATTGTATAGTGTGATCAGATTGTGTCTTCATAACAAAAATGCCCAAACGTACCGCAGCAGAATCTTTCGCATTTTACATGCCACTGCTTTTGCAGTTAATAAGTGATTCAGAACAAGAGACGGCCAAGAAATATTTTGAAGAATGGGAAGCGGAAATATAAATGGAGCAATATCTTACTTTCGACATTTGTTTCAATCGAAAGCAGTTTTGGTGTAATAACAAAGTTAATTGAAATTCCTTACAATGTAAGTTATTGTTATTTCTTAATGAAATTATCAGATCTAATTCTATCGTACGACAGAATTTTAATCTTATGGCAGAAATGAGTTTTGGTTCGCAAAGTCAATAAATACTTTAAGAATTTATTGTCTCTTCTTTCAATTTTATCAGTAGTATGATCTCTTCTTATATTTGTAAATGAGAAAGTATTCTCTATTGTCTTCTGGTCTACTGCTAGTAGACTGATTTGAATAATGGAACAATTGTTACTCTTCTGGTGTTTGAAGTGTAAATATATTTTCATGATAGAATGACTGAGTATGCGCTTCACTGATCACTGAGAGAAGAATTATCTTCCATTCCTCTTCAGAGTCTGTTGTCATGATCAGTGATGATTGCTTCAACCAATCAGATCGCGTCTACGTGTGAACATGGAAATATAATATAAACAGCATGAGATGTTTTTTTTAATTCTCGGGTCTGAATGGGTTATGAGTTGAGTTAGTAGAATTTATTTCATGTAAAATGAATAACATAAATGACTTCTTAAAGCATTATGGAACACAGACAACAACGAATTTCGACCTAAAGAAAATTGCTAATCAATTAGGAATAAAGAACTTTCATGTTTTAATGAGAGACGAATTACAATTCCTAAAAAATAAGCAAGTGTAAATTTCATAACGAATCTTCACACTTCAGACCAAAACGGCGTACATTGGTCAGCAGGCGTTAAAAATCATCAGCAGAACTATTATTTTGATTCATACGGTTTGCCCCCTACAAATGAAGTAAGAGCAATACTTGGCAATGGAATTTATAATACGTTTCAAATTCAAAAACCGGGAACAACTTATTGTGGTCAATTATGTTTATACGTTTTGTACAAATTACAAAAAGGAGTACCATTTTTAGATATAATGTTAGAGTTAAACGATAATAATTAAAGCGAAGCTAGCTAGCTAGCTAAAGCGACACCTAAAGGTCAAAGCTCGGTTTTCTGTAATTCGTTTTCATAGAATCTACCTTTGATATCCTCATTATCTAAATCTATGATTTCGTAAGTAATCGGATAAGTTTGATTTATTTTAGAAACTTCAAATATCTCTTTAGTCCAGTATCCGACGAAGCCCTTTTCAAATTTGTTCTTGTATTTAAATATTCGTACCCTATCCCCAATTTTAAATTTCGGCTTACGTTTCTGTAAATTCGGATTACTCTCATTCGAATAATTATTTTCGAATATTTTCTTTCGTATCAAATCAGGATCGTCAGAAGCATTCTTTGGAGTTTCTTCAATACCTGAATGAATCTTATTGTTATACTCTTCTACAACTCGTGTTAATATCTTCAACCATTTCTGATTTCCTTGCTCAGTAAATTTCTTAAAGATCTTACCTTTTAGCGTTCTATTAAAGCGCTCTATTACTACAGCCTTTCCTGCATTTTCAGTTGAATAAACAGTTTCAAATAGTGGCTGAACGTTTCGGTTATAAAATTCCGACCCTTTATCAACGAATAGCTTTTTTGGCTTTCTAAAACTTTCTTTAAAGATTTCTTCAAACGCATATTTAACTGACAGACCACTTTTGTTTTTTAAAGGCTTTACCCAAGCATATCGTGTATATAAATCTATAACGGTCAATGCGTACTTAAACCCTCTTTCATTAGGCATATTAATTAGATCAGCACTCCAAATATCATCTTTATTAAATACTTTTACCTTCAATAGATATTTCGGCTTTCTATATTCCTTGTGAATTTCAGACGCATAGCGGCTTGGGTCATTCGGCATTTCATTCAACGAAGTTGACGGAACTAAAGTTTTATCTATCCCCTGCCCAAAAAGCATTTTTGCTTGTAAAGCTTTCTTAACAAACATTCTTTCAATTCTTTCTCTAAATGTAGGATTCTGAATACTATCTAATTCTTGTATCATTTTCTTATCTGCTTCATGACGAGAACTTAGGTCATGATTTCGATAAGCTAAATCATGTTTATAAGCGGCGGCGTCTACTCTATTTATTGGTTTACTATTTTCTCTAGGTGTGTTATCATCGTTTAATCTTAAATCTAATCTTGTGCCGGGGCCAGTAAAATTATGATTTGGAATATGTTTTTCACCTTTATACTTTGCCCAAATAAAGCCAGGAAAGTTTTCTAATGCTTTTTGTATATCACCACCGAAGTGGTGTGGAACTTTGTTCTTATCGCCTCCATTATAGCGGCGGTTTTGGTTTAGGCTAAAATTTAATAAATCCAAATTAGAAAATTTAAGTTTATCCAGAGACATTTTTAAAGATTAAATCTTATCGCACCATACTAGGATTTAGATATATGCCAGATCCGTCTTTTGTTTCTTTTATTTGAATCAAATCATCAATATTGTGTAGGACATTTTTAAGAACTCGTTTCCCTTCATCAACTAAATTTAATTTGCTAATGAAATTATCTACTATTCCGTCACCTCTAGCAGCTTTCTCTAACTCCCTATTATGACGTTTTTGCTCTTCTAATGCTGCCTTCTCTGCTTTATTTTTATTTACTGCCTGGACAATACCAGCTGTCCCACCTGCAACACTTCCTGCTGCTGCTATGCCACCTATGATTAGTGGAATTAATGGGAGAATTCCACCATTCTTTTCTTCTTGTAATTTGATATTCTCTATCATTGGTTTACTTATGTAATACTTCCTTTTGTTAATTGTAATAGTTTTAGGGGTATTTCTGTCAATGATGTTACGTAGTTTTAATTCAACCGTTTTATTATTCACTTGCGCCATTTTTTAATAAAAAATTTATAGTCTTTGGTTTTTCTAACCGATCGGAGCGAAGCTCCTCTGGCTTTAGCCTATCGGACCAAAGGTCCTAAGGTTACTAACCGATCCTAACCATCTTTCCATTAATAATTTCAATAGAATATTCGGTGTCTTCTAGCAATAAACCATAAGCCATCAATGATGTTGTGGAATTTGCCTTTTCAATATTAATTGTCACATCACAACCGGTCTTGATAATATCTTCAGATTGCGCACTTAAATCAAAACAGAAAACGGGATATAAATTCTTCCAATCTACAGGATTTAATTGTGCTTCAACTCCAAATTCCCGGCACAAATTTCTATAACCCGCCGAGCAAAAAGTCATCCGGCGGAAGTCCGCTGAATGTCTTTTTAGTGTCCGTTCGCGGTCAGGTAACGGATAGTAAACGGTGGACAAATTTTGTCCGCCGAGGACATCACAAGGACATAGGGCGGAAATGAAAGGACAAGGAACGGGTAGCCTAAGGCATTAGAACGGACTTCAAAGGAACAATAGCGGACATTATTTGTCCGCATTAAAATAATCTGACGGACAGTTGACGGATATGATGAATGCGCGGATTCTGAACGGACTGACCACAGATAATCAACGGACTAATTATGGACTCTGACGGACTAATTATGGACTCGGACGGACTAAATACGGATTCTGACGGACTAAATACGGATTCTAACGGACTAATTATGGACTTTGAACGGACTAAATACGGATTCCAACGGACAAGTTAAAGATCGTCGACGGGTAGCGAACGGACAGATTACTTAGGATAAGCGGTCCTGTACGACTAACTACGATCAGTTACAGATAAAATTGCCGATGTTCACTGATGTTGAACGAATTGGCTACAAATATCTAGCGCTTCCGGAAATATAGACAGATAAGTCATATTATAATCAGCAATTCAATTAAAATACATTAAACAAAGTGGTCGTCTCACGAAGCTATCCCATTTGTTTGTAAAATTTCAAGAAAACCAACAACTTTACACGAGATATCCTGTTGAGCACCAGAGACGACAAATTGATAAATATGCATATCAACAATTAACATTCGTTAAACAAATAACAAGGGTAAAACAATAATCGACTGGTCTGGAAAGCTTGTAAACTTGCCAAAATGGGAATATGTCAACATTCATGGACAATCGCAATGTTACTGTTAGCCTATTGGTAGTCTTATTGTGCGAAGTTACAAGTTTTTCTAAGGCAGCCGTTTTACTAGTAGGTATGAGAAGAAAATCATTTTATTTTCATACTAGACGGATTATGCAAATCTTTATTTCATAATTTAAAACAGGATAAAGAATTGCATATCCAATTTTAAATGTTAACCTATCAAATGAAGTATAAGCATCATCCTATAAATATGGCACACGAAAAAACGTACTTATCATGGACCTTCATACCCACAACATACTATTGTATGATATCATATAGGCCTAATAGTGTACGTACGAATAATACGTTTATTCAACATTGAAACAGTAACTGTCGAATGGCGTTTGAAATGATAAGTCACACAGTAATTTTTCCCTTTTGGCAACGATTACAAACTTCCCATGCATTACTGTAATTTAATGTGTGAGTGGAAATGATTGAAGTTTCGTACAGAAATACATATGATCAAATCTTATATAAAAAGAATTACTAGATTGATAAATGAACAATGGACGACAAGTTGATGTAAAACGACGAATGTGAGTATATAAAACAATAGAATGTGCCTTTATCATAACGTACCCGGTACAAGAAAACACTGCATCACCTCAAGTGAAGCACATCTGCATAAAATACCGACGGAGAAAGATTTAAGAAGTGATAATAGATACTAATTATATATAACAATGTGAATGTAATTCGAATGTCCGTGAGCTACACTTCTTCGTAGAGTTCATGAACTAATACAATTTCTGAGATTCTTCTTCCCTCTATTCATCGGAGTCAGGCATTGCCGTTTGATTTAATTGTGACACTCGTTCTTTCGACGCTTTTCGATCACACGTGACACCACTTCATCATATTTCCGCCATGTTTTGCACATACTCGTATTACGGATATCACAACTTGATAAAGTGTCGGAAACATCTCTTCGAGAATTTCCACTTTGAAAACTTGTCGTCTCGGATGAAAAATTGCATCAACTCGTCCGGTGCATTGAGTCGGTAACACTTTGCGAGTAACTAACAACGGTTGAACACCTGAGATGATTAGTTGATTTGTGCAGAAATTATTACTTTTCAGAACGAAGGCGTCCTGATTTGTCGATTTGCAATCTCACACGTTCCAGCTTCACCAACTTTTCTTCCAAGGAATTGAACTGAAATTATAAGAAGTCTATTGAAATCACCTTAATCACTAAAGAGTGGATATTTTTGATAATCATTATTGCATGTGTTAGAGGGGAAATTATGACGAGAATTCGAGTGTTGGTAGGTCATTTGACACAAATTTTGTGAAAACGCTGCCACTGCTTAATGAATAAAAGAAAAGTGCTGATATTAGCTACCACTGTGTCATCAATACCTAAAAATCCTTGACAGTTTCATTCATACATGGTTAATAGAATCTATTTTTTTGTAATCATAGCAAGGTATGATTTGGCATACTGATTAGGAGAGACTTGGGGACTTAAGACTTTACGGTCTCTTTTAAGTTAAATTAGCTTTCAAGTTTGACTTTTCTCTAGTAATTAGTGATGAGAGCGATCAACCAATCGCTAAATTATCGTTAATTCATTATGACCCTGTTTCAAATTAACTTATTCCATAGGCAGTTTAAGATAAGCATTAAGTCGAAAAACAATGAGTTACATAATGTGCATACTCAACATTTATGATAAAATATTCTATAATAATTGATATTAGCAGTAATATTGCTAATTTTTACGATTACAATCAATTATCTCTTCAACGTTGGTAGTAGGCGTATTTTTTATACGCATGCCACTTAATTACATTATTTCCAAATGATATGTTATCGCAACAAGGGAATAATGCTGTTTGTCGGTTACCCATGTTAACGGATTGACTAATTCACATCAGTTAACAGTTTGAAAAAGAAAATTTTACGGGTCCAATCCTCTGACGTCACCCCCCGCGAAGATTTTCACTCACACGCTGTTGTACCATTAAAAAACACTAAAACCAAAGGCCAACATTGGTAGAAGCGAATTTCATTAAAACTTACCTACACCGGTAGTATTAAAAAAAGCCTTTCACCAGTCAGTCTAGTTGATGATAACATCGACAGGAAATTTTTAGAATTATAAAATGAATTCGATAGCATGAAACTGACATCATCGATTCAAATGTAATTCACTGTCTTTAACGCGCATGTTCCCCTATCAAGGCTGTGTTCGAGGCGGCCTATTTGAAAAGTGCCTCCGCCTCAGACCTCAGCAATAATATAGTATAATATATACCATATACCAGTAGTTATAATAATAACAACCTGATATAAACGTGATATGATGCTATACGATAAAATTGATTTTCCCGTTGTCGGGTCTAACAGCTCTACACACTGATGATTTAATCTCTGCTATTACTTAGCACGGTAAGCCTACAGTAGTCTACAAATTTGGTTGGGATACTGCATGTCATAGATGTTCATCTTTGACCCCAGGTCACCCAACCCAGATTCCATGGCTTCCTCCGAATTTTGAACTCTGACTATAGATGAAGCGTACTACTGTAGTAGTAGCCTTCTTATAAGATACTCATGGTTAATAATTCAGGATGTAGCAATGGCAATCCATTTTTCATGAACATCATGCATGCGTATTAGACCCTCACGTAGTCCGGTAAAGAAAACATAACAAATATGACGTTCATATAAAGATCATCAATATATGATCGATTTCTATGGAGTTCATCAGTGTTCTCAACCACCTAGATCTACATATTCATTAATCAAAAACGTTTAATGGATACGACTTCACAGACATGGTTCGGCTAGCTGTGTGCCTATACAATACCCACTAATTTGAATGAAAAATTCATTCATTAATCAAATGCGGCGGTGATGGTGGTCCAAACGCCGAAGTAATTAAAATCACAATAGCTGAATGCGCACCATTTGTTTGTCATAGATTTACTTCGGTTGTTGAATAAGTACAACTACTAAATACACTCAGAGACCGACTGATGAATTACTTGTACGGTAGTAAACCAATGGAAATCTATTCAACGGAGGACATGTACGGTGTACTCTAAACTTCCATTCAGTAATTTTTAATATTGGGTGGCGTAAAATATGCATCTATAACAAATGTATTACAAACTAACATCAAATACGTATGCATCAAATAATAGGATTATTATCTAAAATCACATCAGTCATTAAAATTTCGGAGAAAGCCGTAGGAGGCTAATTGTTTTTTACGCCTCCGCCTCCACAGTCCATGTCCTAATAGTTTGTCGTCATGCTGTCCTTGTATGCCATATTCGTAATTTCAACTATGTTGTAAGACGTTCGATCATGTATATAGATTTCCAAACGATTGTCCCATACTGTGATGAAATGAAAAATTTTGGAATCTATTAAGCAAAAGTCAATTCTTATAATTTTTCAATTCCATATCGGTATATGCGTAAACACAAAAATTCAAACGTCTTTAGTGGAAAATCCAGTTGTATAGTTCATGAAATCTAGTTAAATTATGATGAACACTGTCAAGTACCATCCACCATGTCAAATATAATGTGAAATACTCGCCCCAAGAACTGGTGAAAACACATTCCAAATCGCACGAATCCATATCGCGCGATTGCTACCTCTAAGATCAAATATTATCATACAATATAGCCTAGGCCTATAGAAAATTAAGAGCCCTGCTGTTTGTTCAATGTGATGATGCAACATTCAAAAGAAACTATGAACTGCAAATAGAAACTAATTATGGAAATTTCCGAGCTACACCATTTTGTCAATATCGTTGATGCAGAAGACATGTATCTAGTGACAAATGTGACAATGGCATATGGAAGTAAGTCGACGACATTGAGCTGTTTATCGTTGTCTGCCTGTTGGGGTCTGGAATGCCCACGAATGGCCACGACGTAACGACTCACCAAGTTCATCACAGAAACCAATTTTCCACTTTGAATTTAGTGCAAATTTCAGACCTGTATTCAGGCTCGACTAGAAAATGTATTCACGGCATAACTGTATGTATCAGTCAGATTATTTAGACTTGTGAGGAATAATACATCGGTGTGAAAATGCCATTAGAATGACGTCGTGACATTGAGTCTCCAAACTGCAAACCACACTGAATCCGATATACATTAAGCATTGAACAAATCACAATCCACCCTTCAACGGTGAGACATTGAGATAACCAAGCCAATTTACTCCAGTCGACATTCGCCTGCAATTGTTGTGAAAGTTGGATGATCGGCTGTTCCCTTTATCCCTCTGCAATCTAGGTTGCCGGCGTTGACTGTTGTGCGCTCTCTCACGCCTCGGCCAATCACGTAAGCGCGAAAGGGGCGATCGATCACAAGATAGCAAACAACATTTGCGCTGCTTGAAAATGCGGTAGTCGTGTGTGAAAAAGTGCGTGCTATCCCGCTACAAACAGAAAACTTTCGCCGCGCGCCACGTTGCTTCAACTGAATCCAACCAAAGGCAATCTGTATAGTAACACAAGTGTACTAGATTGCCGCTTGCAGCAGACGCAAGCATATGGTTCATAGTGACAATTACCAGCCCGTCAAACTATGAATGGACACAACTCACAAACTATAACTTCCAAAGATCGCCCAGACAGCACATGCACAACGACGACAGAGATTCGATAGAAAGAGAAATTGAAAAGAACGCAATGCATGCAACGCGATGTTTCTTTACTTGACTATGCTCACTGAAATCATAGTTATAAAAATAGCAAGAATTGCCCTGGTTATTAACATGTTACGCAATAAAAATACTATTCCTGTCGAAATTATGCAAG
This sequence comes from Prostheceraeus crozeri, assembly GCA_907163375.1. NCBI lineage: Eukaryota > Metazoa > Platyhelminthes > Polycladida > Euryleptidae > Prostheceraeus > Prostheceraeus crozeri. The sequence goes on along the minus strand of CAJQUW010000243.1, from coordinate 692 downwards.
CGTTCGATTTCCTGGCGGCCCTAACGGATGTACTCCTCGCACACTTCGGCAAAAGAATGCGATCAAGCATACACAAAACTAAACGCTTTCGATTATAATAATACTTAAAACAAGATGCCGAATGTTATTTACAGATCATCGATCTTCAATTCATAGCTAAAGACCACAAAAGATTCTGGAATGTGATCTGCATCCAGGCTTCAGACAAACGTGTTCGACTTTAGATGTTGCTTGATAAAATCACAAAATGAGGACTAAAAGATAAACAAATTCAAGTAACAATTTCGATAAGTTTAAGCAGAACAAGTATGTATATTAATATCAGAATATTACACGGAAATTTTCCGGACATGCGGCAACCGTTTCTATTCCGTGAAGCGTCTCCGTAAATCATGAACTTTTAAAGTCCGAGAAACGAGAAAGCCCGACGGATTTCCGTATACTTGCCGTTTCTTTATTCCGTACGTCTCTGCGGACAAAAGTGTGAGTTCACATGGAAGACCGACGGATGTCATTCTTTCTTACCGTTTTGTCCGCGACAAAGCTTGCTCGGTCGGGGGAAGCGTCATATCACTTCCATGAATTGAAATTCATTTGCGTTAATCAAATCTCAATGGATCAATAGACAATAATCGTCGTTTGATCTCAATGAAATTTGTAAACTTCGAATTGCGAAAATCAATATGGACAAG